>OY759217.1:50487594-50724623 GCA_963662175.1 Aradus depressus | reverse complement strand
TTTATTTCCAGTCAAAGCAGCCAGAGGGCACAGAGAGAGCTATGCAAGTACATTTGCTGGCGATTCCACAACTTATTTATTTATTTATTTTTACTTACACAGCCATACGAAGTATAGGGGAAGTTATGTAATCGGTCAGAAATTCGATTCAGAGTTTTCAACGGAATTTCATGTTATTCCCAAAATCGAAAACACATTTTGTGTCTGTGTACACGATAACTTCCAATGGAATTTATTTATCGTCACGAAATTTTATATGTGTATCCAGAACCCTCTAAGAACTATACTAAGACCAGAACCGGTTTTCAACTCAACATCGTCATCATCAGTGGTTCATCCACCCACACAGCACAGCGATTAAAGGACAACTGGCAACAGTGGCAAAAATCACAGGGCAGTTGTCCTTTAACCGATGTGCTGTGTGGATGGGATGAACCACTGATGATGACGCTGTTGCGTCGAAAACCGGTTCTGGTCTAAAATAAAATAGTAGGAAGACAACGTCTTTTATTTCTATGAGAAATCTCGTTGCACAACATCTTACTATCACATACTGATGTTCAGCTAAATCAGCTGAAGAGAAGTCGGGGGTTAGGGGGAGACATAACACAAAAACTCTGATAATCACCATTCTAATCAATGTATTGATACGAAATTTCATATGTAAATTTCAGAGCCTTATAAGGACGACACTTATTAATTTTCAGCGGAATCATCTCAAAAATCTCAATAACTGCCGATGTAATAAATATAACGACATGAACTAATATTTAAATTAAAAATCCCTTAAGCCTTTTTTGAATTATACTTATTAAGGATTCAGAAACTATTTAGGTCAAATATTGAGTTTTAGCCCAAACGATCGATTGGCTTTGGAAGGAGAATGAATATCCATTCGTGAATTGATTAGATCCGAAAATATGAAATTCCGGTGAACAGAGCCTAGAAAGTAAAATAGTTATCCAAGAAGATACAAGGGGAGGGGAAAGAAACAATGTATGCTATGTAAGGGGCCTTCTTGGGGTAGCCACCCAACAATGTAGCCCCTTCACCTCTTTAGATAGGTGAAGATTTTAATTAGTTTTGCAAAGAATGAGAGGTGGGGGGAGAAATTCTTCAAATAACTCACCTTCAGACTCACGCCCCCCCTTGTTGAGAATGTGACGTATCCAACCCCTCCAAGGTAAGAATTTTCCTTAAATTTTCATTAAAAACAGGGCTTTTATCATCATCATCATATTATACACATCATTTTGTTGATTTTCCGTGCAAACGGGGTTTCTCTGACCTATCTATCTAATATTTTATTAAACAAAATATAGCTAATATTATTTTTCATTCATTCATTCACAATGGCGCGACAACCCACTAATGAGTCAAGGCCTCCTCCAACAGTGTCCGCCAGTTATCCCTGTTTTGTGCAGCTGCTCTCCAGTGTCGGACTCCAAGCAGGCTCCTCGCATCATTCGCCACACCATCCTGCCACCTCAGCTTCGGCCTCCCGACGCCTCTTGTTCCGTAAAGCCGGTCCGACATCGTCTTCCTCGGGATCTCATGTTCGCCCATTCTGGCCAGATGTCCGGCCCACCTGAGTCTTCCCAGCCTGATGACTTTCACAACGTCTGGTTCCTGGGTGAGGTAATATCGCTAATATTAAGTTAATCAAAAATTGATTCAAATAAAATATGTAGAAAAAATTATAAGACACATCTTATATTGAATACATTTTTTTAAATGTTACCCAGTTCTATTAAATTACTCATGCTATTATTCTAATAAATTGGGCTTTAACTACGAGGTCATATCGCCTACAACCAGAGCTCTCTTTCGTCACTCTGGTGGACATGAGCCCGAATCTACTCCTAAATTTTGCTTACCCTAAATTGTTATTCACCTAGGGCAGGGGTCTATAACGAGTACCTCAAGCACGCATACCACTGAGCTACCGGCGCCCTCGTTATTTGTATAAAAACAGAGGAATAATTTAATTAGTAAATAAATATATGAAGTCGCATTCTGTTTTAAAACGTTGGATCAATATATTAAATTCGGTAACGATACATTTATTAAACTGTTCCGTTTTTTAAATTGTGCCTCCCTACACTATATACTCACTTCGATTTAGCTGAAAATTAATAGGTGTCGATATATTAATTCCATCGAGAGATATAATGAGTAGAAAAATTGTGGAAAGGGATTCTTGGACCCGAACGAAGCTTTGCCGAGTAGGAGTCGATGGCGGAGTGAAGGCTGGCTACCACCCCGTGTTCTGTGAAGGTGTTCCATTCAGTGTGGACCACGGGGTACATGCGTGCAAATGTCTCGGTGCTTTGCAGTCAGCAAGAAGGCGCAACGACACGCTACTTTATAGCTTGCTTTAACGGGCGTGGCTTGAGGATGTTCGGTAAGGGTGCATCGATGGCCGAGCAACTTGGTGGATAGCATCCACCCATAGACAGGAAATTTTATATTCTTTTTATGGAATCAGGGATTCGGAAAACGTAATATTCCGGTCAAAATTCAATATCAAATTTCTGAATGATCAATTCTTCTGCAGGATTTCAAAATTGGCCTCTCACTTTAATTAAGTCGTGTAAAAAACAAAAACCGTTCAATGAGTATTCATAGGGTAGGCTGATTACAAGGGAATATGCTTTTGGTATGGAAATTAGCAACAAAAGCCGGGTGGGTTGCTGTTATTAGCAACAAAAGCCGTGTTGATCCTCCCCCCCAACCTTTCTACAACAGATGTTTGGATAGGGGGGGGGGGGGGGGGGGGGGGGGTTGCCAATAAACCCCTCAGTCCACCGCCTATCCGCTTCATTAGCCAGGCGGACATCAGAGAGGGATCAGCCAACTTCAGAGTATAATACCAAACACTAAAAAGCCCTCGACGAATTACTCAGCGCCAAATAACAATTAAGTGCCCTCTCTCTGATACCAATCTACAGTTTTGGCTGGAGAGTATCTTACTGGGGCTACTTCTGGATCCTCATACACAGTTACCAGGGTGTTTCGAGTTGAACCTCCTCTTCTGATACCCACATTCCCTTTATGCCAATTCGGCTGAATATTGTCGTCGGCGCGTTCAGGATACTCATACAAATATTCGTGGTGATTGAAGTCCCGACGGCTGAGATGGTGCCTGAGAAACCTGCTACGATAAGGTAGCAAGTGTCTTGGGAGTAGTGGTAGTGACCTCCACTGCTAGTCAAAGGCTAGACAGCTCCGGGGGATACGAGGTACTACCCGAGCCCTCATGACCTCTCTCCTCAGCCATTTAGTTGTAGACTGTGTAGTAGACGGTATCATGTGGGCAATGTTCGGAGCTGAACCGTTGTTTTTATTATGATTTATCATATTATTTTGTACACCGATTGTTCTAGTTTTTGCTTCTTATTATTTTTTGTAAATACTTTATATTATGGACTTGAAAAATAAAATAAAACTGGTTTATTTAATATATTGTCTAATTTCACTAACTATATATACATGGGAGTACTTTCGGTATTTCTACCATCCTCAGCCAAAAGCATAAGAGATGATATGCTTTTGGCTGAGGATGGTAGAAATACCGAAAGTACTCCCATGTATATATAGTTAGTGAAATTAGACAATATATTAAATAAACCAGTTTTATTTTATTTTTCAAGTCCATTTGAATTATTTCACAATATCTCTGCAATTATGTCAGTTTTCACTTTATATTATACTTAAACTGTCATCAAATGTATATATGGTTATTTGTAGCCGATTGTAAATTGAAACATTTTAAAAAATAGCTGAGGCCCCAGGATCCTGTTGGCGGCCTTGCATACGGTAAGGATTGTCTTTCAGAGTGCCTTCCAAAATTACGTCATTCTTGTAGAATACCAGAATGTTGCGGCTCCTTCCGCAATGCCATCAACTCCACTGAAATTGGTCGTTTTCAGAGGTAAGAAATATCAAAGTAAAATTAACGTTATAAAAGTAGAGAACAATTTCTGTAGCCCGCCTCTTCTTGGAAAACTTCCTTCTTTAGCCTTTGTATAACTTTAGATAACAAGTTCTCCTGGGAGAAAGTTAAATGAAAAACCATGAAAATATTATAACTAACTGTATAAGAAAACTGGTAACACGATTCCCTCGAATTGGGCTCAAGGCAGAGCTCAGAGGAAATGGTATTGCATGGGATATAAGATGCTGTAGAAACGGGAGCTTTGGCAAAGACATAATACGTAGAGTTATACGTAAGAAAACTTACAAAAATACGAGTTATACGTAAGAAAACTTACAAAAATACGAGTTATACGTAAGAAAACTTACAAAAATACACTCTGACAAATCACACCCTTTCAACGATTTAATAAATAGACAAAAAATCCACTTGAACAAATACATTCAAAATACACTAGCAGAACTCAGGCCAACATTACAGACACTACATCGGACCGACAAACCGTTATCACTAATTTCACCCATCCCACTATCAAACTTTATCATAAAGGCCAATCCAGGCATTAGGACTATCAAAACATCCAAAAACAACTTAGACTCCACAATCCTAAAAGCCAACACAATAGAAATGATTTACACTCTTTACGATAAATGTCACAAACTCTTCACGGATGCTTCAAAAACAACAGAGGGGACGGGGATAGGTATCTTCGATCCCCTAACAGATACTAACCTAACAGAAAAAATCTCTCCACATCATAACGTCTGTACCTCTGAACTGATTGCTATCCAAAAGGCCATAGAATACTCTAAAAGTATTATATTTTCAGAAGAGATAGTTATATTGACCGACTCTAAATTCGCCTGCCAACTACTACGCAACTTTCACCTCAAAACTCGCAGCAACTACATACTCTCCACAATAGCTACAACTATTTACCAGTCAGATAAGAACTATTACATTCAATGGATACCTGGACACATCAATCTGAATAAGGATGCTACGTATGAAATTTTATGAAAATTCGATCAACTTTTAAAAAATCAGCACTCAGTTTATGTCCTCCCCCCCCCCCCCCCCTCCCCCCTCCCCCTCACAATGAATGATTTGAAACTGAGAGCATTGACTGGTAACCGACCATTCGAATGGAAATGGATTCAGTGGAAAAATCCAATGAACAAATTACATACATAGACACACACATATCCCTTACACAGCTAACAGAGCTCTTTCTAAGAATTAATTAGGCTTCCCTCATGGAACTTCATGGAAAAACTAATTTGATTTTTTTTTCCATTAAGTCAGTTCGGATAATTGAACGTTCAGATAACTGACGTTCGAATAATCGACGCTCTACAATTATCCAAACCAGCTCTGAGAGGTAACATGAATTTTGCTTGTCTCAGCTGGATCCTCTTGCCTTTGTTCCACCACTGCGGAAGAGTAAAAACCAATGCAATTTTTTTTTTTTTTTTTCCGTTTCCTGTTTGCCGGAAGAGGGATTCAATATGATAATGGTTGCCTTGTTTTGTCCAGGCCGGGCTATTGTTCACAGAGTCAAACTTTAACAGGACCGTCAATGTCCCCTCCCTCCCCCCCTAAAACAATAAAAGGGTCGGTTAGGTATGAAAAAAGAATTATAGCCGAGCTAGAAATTTTTTTTCTCCTGTAAAAAAAGGTTAGGGATTGAACCGAGTCAAACCATTATATTCTTGCAAGCTATTAATTCTGACCAATCAGCGGTCCGATTCTTCCATATGACCCCCTTCGTCCACTTCTAATCCTATATCGAGTGATGTTGATCTAAAGCATCAACTTCTATTTAGAATATTCCTTTTTTTATTTTTATATAGAACATTTCTAGAGGGAAAACGGATCCTCAGGAATAAGAAGAAGCTTGTGTGATTGACTGATTGCTGAGATGGGTTTTCTACCTATGTTATTCAAAGCCTGAAGGCCCATATAACAGCCCCTCGCCAGTATTTGACTACATACTTTGCTACATCGTCTGGGTTGAGGAATACCGCATCGAATAATCATACATAGCTGAAAATGTCTGTGCGTTGTACCGCTATAACTCACGAACGGCTTGATGGATTTGATTAATTTTTTTTTAAATTTGTTCGTCATGGTCTGTGGAAGGTTATAGGCGTATTAGTACCTCAATATCTGGTCCATTCCAGCATCCACCCACGCAATCTTTGTAACTCAAAAACCACTGCAATGATTAATGAGGAATCTTTTTGAATAGATAAGTTTTAGCTCCAAAGCTAGCGTTACTACAGTTGAAGGACTATAAGCCTTATTCCGTATGAATAATTGAAAATTATAACATCATGAATGTACTGTCGAGGAACTGTATAGCCTTATAGGAGATATTGGGAGAAAAGTCAAAGTTCCCCGGGCAACGCCGGGTATTACTGCTAGTATAATAATAATAATGATCATGGATGACGACCTGTTGGAATCGGGTGTTGAAAGTGGATAAAAACCTCAGCCATTGATGTACCGTAATACTTGGGAGATAAAAAAAAAAAACAATTTTCAGAACACAATGGGAAACTTAATCTGTACCTGAAAGGTAAAATGTTGGAGGACATATCTTAAAGAAAATCTGTTTTCCTATTTTCGTTCTTTGGATATAAAAATTGACACGTTATCATACATCCAAGATTCGTCATAGGCTGTGGCATAGCAACATTCTGAACGGGAGGAGAGAGGGGTTGTGGGCGGGGCCAATACATAAAATGAGCCTTTTAATGCTTCATTGATTTTTCATGATTTATAAGCCCCTAAAACATGAAAATAGATTAGAACTCCATTAGATCTTCATGGAGGCGGTCATATTCTTCTTATTCTCGTTAAACTGCCGAAAAGATCAATCCTTGCATTAAGTGGAATAATGCCCACGCAGAGCTGCGGAGATTAGAAGTGGCGTTAGTGGTACAGCACTACAAAAGCAGAAAACATGGAGAGGACACACGTGTCAACTTTCTTTCTTCTCTTTGACCACTCTAAAACTGTCTACACTAGATTCATTGACCACAACTGGTACCGTTCTGTGGTCGTCTAAGATGTCCTTTTTATTTATGATACTCACGTATAGGCGGTTATAGGCTGCCAAGAGTACACAAGAGGTGCCAAGTAACTCAGTATAGGATGGTGTCTAGAAGTTCTTAGGCAGGTACTTACCTGGAACAAAACAGACAATTTATTAGACCTCCTTACAGTTCCCTAATTAAGTAGTCTTCGAGGATTTATTTGCATACAATTAGCTTGGCTGGGGCTTTAGTTCCACGGAACAGCTCTATAGGGACTTATTTCAAACTTACTATAGTAGGTACTCTAGGAGACGAGCTTGAAAATATAATGGTTTAAATTGTAAATGGATCGGATAGCTTGGGGCTTCTTACCTGTTCATTAGTTATTGTAACTCAGGCCCGGGCTTCAATTATGAGTTCATATCGCCTACTACCAGAGCGCTGATATATTAGATATGTTTACATCGCCGGTGATTTACCGACGACTTTTTATTTTTATCTCCCTCAGATAAAAAATAAAGGTTCTCGGCCGGATTTTTTCCAACCCTTATTTTGAGCACAACAGTGAAGCACCCTACCTGTGTGCTACCAGCGCTCTCATGAACAACGTACGTGATGCTATTCCATTTTGTGAAGGAACATAGCTTTCTAGTATTTCAATTATTGGAAATTGGATTATCCTTGTACTTTTATGAAGCCTTTGTTTATTCCTGTCCCTGCTTTCCTGTGCAATCCCTAATTCGACTTCCGTCCAAAACCTTTTTTTTGTTTTTTTCAATTTATTTCGTTTTGTCAGAACTTGTTAAGGCGAAAGGGGGCGACAGTCAGAAAAGTCCCGTATTCCTAGAATCCATTTCCTGGCTATCATGGAAATGGATTCTTTTGTAAGGCCCCTCTCCCACGAAAGATCAACCCCAGTGTAGGAGGGCAGATCGAGGTGTCTACGGAGGACAGCTTGCTATCTATCGCAATATCTGCTTCATCCAAAAGTCGGCTCTCAATCTGCAAAACCACAAATTTTAGTTATTTGTATACGGTATACGATGTATACAGTATTTGGCCAACAGTAGTAGGGATGAAAAATAAAACAACTTTATTTCGGGGCCTTTGTATATTTTACAAGATTATCATCGATAATCATCAATTATATACACTTGTACATAAAACTGAAAGGCTCAGTTTAAGACATACATACCGATAACCGTCCTAAAAAGTAGTTTTGAAAGCCATTTTTTCAGACGTTTGCTTGATTTATGCCAAAAACGGTTGGTCCTTCGAAAACATGGTTTCTTATTAAATTTCTAGCTATCTAAATGCCCTCAGTTTTGAGACAGAACAAATACGAATATGTTTATAGCACTCAAAACCATGAGTTTCAAAAATATTTTTAAAAAAACCTTCACACATCTCAGAATACAAATTATATATTTTTTTTTCAAATAAATCATATATATTATACATATATATGTATACATACTTATTATTTTGTACATATTTTTCATGACGTCACGGAAACATTTTTATTATTATTTCATTATTTTTCTAATTATTTTTTTAAGTTTAATTATTATTTATTTATTTTTATTTTTTTCTCTTTTGTATTATATATAAATTGTTCCATTACCTGTTGTCAACAAATTTACTTTACCGATTAAAAAAAAAAAAAAAATCTCAAAATTTCCTTCGTGACTGAATTACCAAAATTCAGGCTAAAAAAAACTTTTTTATCTCCTTCAGTACCCACATTTGACATTGCCATTATCTCTCTTTTAACACATTTACTTGTTGTATATTCTTTATACAGTGGCAAATATCTGTTTGTAAATAAAAATAATAAAAAATTCTCCGAATGAGAATACATTGCTATTTTGTGACTTTTCTGCATCTTATTCCCTGCGTATCTAAGAAAATCTTGAGATGCTGATACTGAGGTGGGAGGTGGAGCTTTCTCAACTAATGTAATGGGCCATAATTAGGTAGGGTTTAGTTGTGGAGATGTTTCAGATTGGGTACCTCTCTCCCCCCTACATTAGGCCAACTGCCAAACCCCAAACCTCCGCCCCTCCACCTCATCTTCCAAACTTTATTCAACAGAACATGCCCCCCCCCCCCCCCCCCCCCCCGCCATTATACCTGAAATACTTGGCCAACCTACCTCTTTAATTCCTTTTTTACTACATTCTAAAATATTTTTTTCCCCTTTGTATACTACTTTCAGCTGGGTTTGCATAAGAAGACCGCTAGCCGGGCATGCGCAGTACCCATCTCCTCTACTTGCCCCTGGACATTCCCGCATCTGCAAATGGCTCAGGTCCGATTTATTTACTTAAATTATATGAATTTAATTATGTACACTATTGTATTTATATCAATATTTGACAAAACATTCCACGTTATGTAATCGGTCAAAAAAAATCAATGATGAATTTTTTCCGACCCTTTTTCCAAGTCTCTCTTTATGTCGTGCAAACATTGTAAGTGCCTGTCAACACGATAACTCACGATATAATTAGTCATTATCGATCAAACAAAATATTTTAAACAATTCAATAAATAATTAATTAAAATACTGACTCAAAGGTCTCGTTAAAAAGTTTTTAAAAAATGTGGAAGATAAAAGAACAGAACTTTAGAACATTAAAAAAAAATGCGATGTGGACTTTCTTATACCAACCACCCTTACAGATCTGAGTACCTCTCCCCCTCCCCCTCCTCAATTTCATACTGGCATTACTGAGTAATAAGTTGGCATTACTGAGCAATGAGTTGGCGTCAGTGGTATTTTTTGTTTCTTAGTTTATCGCTATCACGAAGGTAAAATTCTTATAACTAGTAATGCTAGTATGAAATAATTTTGAGAAGGGGGAGGAGGAGAGAGTGTGTGTAAGCGTGGTTGGTATAGTCCTGTAATGAACGTCACATCAACTATATTTTATTTTTTACTTCATTTTTATAATTTTTCATAGAAACTACCAATAATAAAATGATATTAAATTAAAGTTCGTTACTTTGCGTTACAATTTAAAAATTACTTATAGTCCTTATAAACATTTAGTTTACATTCTTCGGGGCGCTATAACTTTTGTTGTATTAATCCTATCTCAAATCTAAGGAATAATGACGATTCAAACTTTAGTAAGGAACATTTTTAGTAAGAGTTATTTTTTCAATAGGACTAACCGTTTTCGGGTAAATCAAGGAAACGTCTATAAATATTTGTTTCAAAACTACATTTCAAGACGTTTTTCGGCATGTATCTTGAAAACTGGACGACCTTTATTGCATATAATATAAAAAAAAAACATGATAACTCACGCACAGGTAGACATCATCGCAAAAATGGTCAAATCGAATTCACGGCACATTGAAACGTAAAAATCTGTTAAAAACTCGGTCTCGGATTTTCACACGCATAAAGAAAAAGAAAAGTTGGTGAATTAATGGTAATGTACATCCCCAGCGCGAATTAATGAGAAGGCGTCTTAACCCTAGAGCGGGCGTAAAGGTAAAAGTAACACCGGCGATGGCAATTATCTATCAGAAACAGTGCAATAAAATGATAATATTAATTCATATTACGGTTTGACCTATTTTAATACTTGGCTTGTTAAAAAAAAAACACTTAATATGCATAATTATTTAATTATGAAAAAACAAAAACAGCTTGAACTTAAAGAAAAAGGAACATTAGAATAATTGCTATAGCAGGAACTATTAAAAATTAATTTCCTTATAAAAATATTTACAAAAAATAACTTATTGTAAGATAAAAGTAAATTGCACAAAAGGCAGATATTGAGGAGCTTTAGAATAATTGCTGGAGCAGGAACTTTTAAAAATTAACATAAACCTTACATAAATGTTTACAAAAATAAAAAACCTATTGTAAAATAAGTGAATTGCACGAAAGGCAAATATTTCTGGAATGCTCCAAACAGATGAACTTGGAACACATTTGACACATATATTTGGTAACTCTGTTTCTTTTTTCACAACGACAAGTATCACATGTTCGTCTTTTGCTGCCATCAGGTACATTATAATGAGGGCGCCTTTCAGAATGTAAGATCTCCAATAAACAAATGTATGTATTGAATTTAACTAATTTATGCACTATTTGGGCAATTTAAACAATATATAGTATATTCACTTAGCTTCTCCTGAATCAGACATATTAGCTAAGGTTTGAAAAATAAATGAACGGCACTGTACCACTGTCAGAAACTGATGTGTAAAGATAATGACGTGGCTTTCCTGTGTTTACATGCCGGCTTTGCCCACTTATTGTAAACAACGGAGGCCCACCTCTTGGGTTCAATGTCTACAACTAGTTTACTTCCAATACCAATTGTTCCCATCTCTTTCTAGTGAGAGTTTCATAATTTGAATTTTTTCGTGCTAAGTTGGTGAATTGCCCCACTATGCGGCCCCCTCTAGCTGTAGAGTCTTCGTTACGTCGAAGAACAACAGTCATCAACGTTGTTTTATACAGTGCTATTACAACAATAGGTCTTACAAAATAAGGCCCGTGCGGGACTACAGCGTAGAGCTTGAGTCGCATGGTGTGCGGGTTCGAATCCTGTCCTTGAGAGTGTTCTGTTATCTTAAATAGTTTTTCCTCCCAGGCCCATGGATGTTGTAAGTAACTGGTATATTTACCACCGTTAGAGAGATATGGCTAATATGCATCAAATATATAATAGGATCAAAAAAAATAGTTTCTTATCAATAACGATAGTATGCAAGTTTGTTGAAAAAAAAAACATATTTTATTCACATAATAAAATTATGTTATCATTATTTATAATATTTCACAAATATTTCTTTTTGTTAAAATGTTCGTCAATACACACACAAACTGGGGGGCGCCGGTAGCTCAGTTGTATGCGTGCTTGCCTTCTGAGCTCAAGATCGTGGGTTCGAAACCCGGCCGAGGCCCTTAGTTTATTTTATCTGTGAGGTAAAATAAACTTAAGCAGGCCGTTCTTCATGATTGGATGCTAAGCGATGGTCCCGAGCCTGTGCGATGTCAAGTACTCGTTAAAGACCCCTGGCCCTAGGTGAATAAAAATTTAGGGTAGGCAGAATTTCGGACTCCCACAGTAGAGTCGGGCTCATGTCCACCAGAGTGATAAAGGAGTGGCTCTGGTAGTAGGCGATATGACCTCGTAGTTGAAGCCCGGGCGTGAGTCATAATAACTCTCTATTATATAGATACAATTTATAACAGTCTGTTTATATTTGTATTTTTGTCCGCTTCTGCGATACCGTCGTTGTTCGCTACAGCTTGAAGTTAGTTATTAACAGTAAAAAAATAGGTACATAAAACAGTTGTACATATATTTTTGGTAATAAATCATTTATTTACTTCAGGTACATTATAATGTTGAGAGAAATAATTATTTCTCTCAACTTCTTCATCAATAAGGTCATTATTTTCTTCTCTCTTTCTTTTTAATACATTTTTCATATTTGTTATCTTTTCTTGGAGTTCAGTGGAGATACCTCTTCCATTAGTGTTGCTACGACGTTCAATCTGATCATGTATCAGCTCATTAGCAAGTTCTCTTAGGAATGACCGACGTGATTTAGAAACATTGCGATTTCCGACGTAGAGTACTCTAGCGTTTATCGCTGCCACATTCAGGGCCAACGAATAAAATACTGTCATCGGCCAACGATTTGATTTGCGAGATACGTTGTATGTTTCACTCATTTGATCTACTACATCAACGCCAGCTTTAGTATCATTATAAAAAGTTATAATAGATGGTTTTTTATGGTCACCGCTTGTAGGATCTATTTCATCGTCGTCATGAAGATTGGATATGAGTAGTACATTTTTCCCTTTTTTAGGAACGTAGGAAACTAACGTCGAATCCTTGGTGAAGCCAAACATAGAAGAGAGCAAACTCACCGATTTTTTACATATTTAAATTCTTGTGGGATCTGGGGTTTATTTTTTTTTAACGTTCCTACAACAGTCAATCTCTTTTCTGCAAGATCTTTGATCAAATTATAATCGGTGAACCAATTATCCATAGTTATGTTACGTCCAGTGTTATATATTGGTCGGGCGAGCCTTTTTACAACGTCTTTTGGACTGTTGCTTAATTCAAACATCCCACGTTGTTGCTTTCCTGGATAAATTTCCATGTTGTAAGTGTAGTAAAGTTTTGCGTCTACCAAACTATAAATTTTAACTCCATATTTTCTAGGTTTGGAAGGTATGTATTGTCTAAATATACACCCCCTAAATCCTACAAGCATTTCATAAATGGTAGTGTTCGCACCAAGAGAACATGATGCCTGAGAGTTGGCAACAAAACATTCAAACAGCTCTCTAATAGCTGTAATTCGGTCTGATTGTTTTCTTTCCTTCCTCGTCTCTCGATCATCAAACCTTAGGCAGGAATTTATCTAATCCATCTCCGTGGCAATCCCACAATTCTTCTAGATTGAGCCTGTTTGCTTTATATACACCAGCAAGATACAATAGCCCAATTAATGCTTTAATTTCTATTTCATCCGTTAGGGGAGCATCCCTTTCTCTAGTAAATGACCTCTGAATAAATCCTATATATTGATTCGTATATTTGACGATAAGGGTAATCATTGATCCATCAAAAAGTAAATTCCATGTATGGAGTACACCGGTCACATTTCTAGCTCTAGCTTTTACTCCTGGTAGTTGAACGAGAATGTTTCTACTAGCTTTTTTTTTCCTGATGTTAAAAGGAGTTTTCTTCCACTCTATAACTTCTTGGATTTTTTTGTTTTGTTTAACTGTGGCTATGTAGAAGCCTTCTCTTTCGTTAGAATCTTCTGGTTCTGAATCCATGTCGTCTTCCTCTGTCTCTGAGTCTCCTTCACGTTCCTCTAGACAAATAGATGCATCTGTCTCACATTCTCCATCGGAAACGTCTGATTCCACATCACTTTTTCTTGTAGGAGTTGGTGAAGTCGCTCGATGTCTTTTGGACATTCAAAATTGAATAAAGTGTTAGTGTTCATCCTAGAAAAAAAAAATCACATAGATAGTCGCAATTATCTCTGAGATTATATGCAGTTCTGATGGTGGAAATCATTTATACTAATAAATTTTCCTAGCCACGCATATTTATTTCTCATACAGAAATTAACTAAGTGAAAAATTTTAAAATATAAACAAATTGTAATACTTACTTCATCAGGCGCAATTATCCCACAGATAAAAATGCCCTCCACTCTTCGCATGTAGACCTCAAAACAGATGTAATGACACTGAACGGTAGTAGGGGTTGAGCTAGGAGGATACAAGAAGGGGCGTGGCCAAACTACTACCCGTTTAAGTTTTAAATATATAAACAAAAATATTATCTGTGAGATATTTAGGCCGCTCCAGGGTTAATGAGGAATTTATGAATCCTCATACATTCGTTACATCGAGAGTTATTATGCTTTTTGGACTGAGCCATCCCCTATTCCAAGGTCAATTCTGTTGAAAATTAATAGATGTCCTCCTAAAGGGCTTCACATCGGGACTTGACTGCAAATAATACTGAACTTTAATATAAATATTAATCCAGAAAGCCTTCATCGCAATCCAGATTATAGTATAAAATTAGGCTAGGATCCAAGTTCCAATGTTTAGGATATATGCTGCACCCCATACATGGCAACTGATCCGCCCCCTCTGTAGTATGTACTCCACCTATCACCCACAATACTTAAATAAGGTTGTCTTCCCCTAAAAGGCTGTCTAGGCACAAAGAACAGCCTTCGGAGGTTCTTGTTTGGCTCTGAATGTGTATTTGCAAATAGGTTTGGAATAATTTATGTACATCCTCCTTTCTGAATATAAGGCAAAACCCTTCCCTATTGTCTGATAAATTCGCTGTTGAGAGTAGGGGAGGAAATACAAGGAAGAAGAAAATGATGTACGGGGAGTCTGGACTTCATACAGAAGAATGGGAGACCCTTTGTGTATTTAGACCTGAGCAATAGTTTAAGTTACGTACCATAGTTACTCGTTTAGGTATTTTTTTTTTTCTTCCCCACAAAGTATAGAGAAAGTTTAGTAATCAGTAAGAAAATGATCGTCGGTGAAACACCGGCTATGTACTTCCCCAGTGTTCGCACTCAGGGACATCTGAATCCATATATTAAATTTCGTGTCGATAAATTCTTTATATCGGCAAAGTTTTTGTGTTAAGTTTTTATAAAAACTAATAATAATACAAAAATATATTATAATTCGTTGATAAACGATACATTAAAAATTATTTTAAAATATTTCCTAAAACAATTTATTTTACGTTAATTGAGGCGCTCTAACTTTCATCACATTGGTCCTAACTCAAATCTGAGGACACAAAGCGATTGGAAATGTTATAAGAAACATTTTTTGTAAGAACTATTTTTTCGATAGGACTAACCATTTTCAGGTAAATGAAGGAAACATGTGCAAAAATTGGTTACAATATGACATTTCAGGACGATTTTCGGCATTTATCTCAAAAACCTGGAAAAAATCTGTATCTTATAAAATATATGTTTTAGTTGTCTCTACCATTTTTATTTGAAAACATTTTTGATTAGATCATAAATATAACCGGTATGTTGTATAATGTATTTAGGGCTCAAAATAAAGTGCCCTCAATTTTGACCAAAATCTAATCTAATTTAAGTTCGCACTTCTAAAAAAAAGGTGACTATATATGTATATTTGCTGCTTATATTTTTGTATTTTTTCTGTATTATGTCTTATATAAATTTATGTGAGGGGTATATGCGTATGTGCGCGTGGGCTATGTTTATGTACATATGAATTGGAAAACAAAAAAAAAATAAAAATAAAAAAAAATAAAAAAATAAATAAAAAAAATTTTAAAAAAAGAGGAGGAAAAGGGAAAGAAAAAAGGATAGGGGGGGAAAGGAAAAAGAAAAAGGGGGGAAAAGGGAGGAAAAGAAAGAAAAGAATAAGGAGGGGAAAGGGAAGAATGAGGGAATAAAATAGAAAGAAGGGTAAATAATAATAGTAAAAAAATAAAAAAATACAAGTAAAAAAAAATAAAAAAATAAAATAAAGAAAGGCTATAGGTTATTATCTATATTTATTTATTTTTTGCTTATTATTCATATCTATATGAGATATGTGTGTATGAGTACCTATATAAAATATTATGTATATTCTGTTGAATGCATGTTTTTGTAAATATGCTTATGTATTCCCGTGTGTCTATATTTTTACTGCTACTGCTGTTTGTTATGAAAAAAAATAATAATAAAGAAATATCGAATTGGAGGATTGGACCTTGAAATTGTACAGATACAGATTTGCCACACATTTTTTTTTTTTCTATTAATCATCAAGCTTGATACGCCAAATATATACCGGACGCTGATGACCTTTGCTGCTCAAACTCCAAATCCTATGCTAGGTATTGGCCTTGTACACAGTTCTGTAACTCCTCCGGGCCACGCCCGCTACTACAGCTGGTTATATTTATTTATTTTTCCTTCATAAAGAAGAATTTCTAATATTGAATGTTAAAAGAGTTTGTTAATAATGTAATTGAAAAGTAGAGTTTTGAAGTTCTCTGGAGGCAGCCATTTTATAAGAGCTCAGACGCTATCTAATTTCAAAGAGTACCTACCTATATTAGATATTTTGTTAGCCTCCATGTCTGAGACTTTTCCCAATTTCCAACTTTTATATACTTTTTTTCTTTTTCTATTCAAATTAGAATTTATTAAGTAAAGAGCAAACATATTACAAAATGATAAAAGCTGGTGGCTCACCGGGAGTGAACTTCAGTGAACTGCTAACTTTATGAAGCTTCTGACGGACTTTTTGAAGTTAGGCCCCCTTTTTAAAAACCAGCATTTACCTTTTACAGATTTGGCTAAAAATCAATGTGTTGCGGCCTTTTTATTTTAATGTATAATGAGCGACATCTGTTGAGTTTTGGTTAAACTTATTAAATTAGTTTAACCACCTGACGTCTTGAGGGTGCACTAGACCTTTGGATTTTCTTCTCCACGTCTTTCACAGGTTGTATTTTTGACTTCTATAATATCTTGGTGTCTGTTGAAATAACCGGTCCAGTGAGGATTCTTCTTAGAAGATCATAAACAGATATTAACTAGTAGAGTTTCCGCAACTGCCTAGGGGCGGCAAATTTCTAAATCCGGGCCTGCACATAAGTGATTAGTAATTACAATAATGGTAAAAAATAATTTAAAATAAATAAAATGAATGAATAAATACCGGATAATAAGTGAGTACAAGAAAATTTATTAAATTCTGAAAAATATTCTTATTTAATTTTCCCTATTATATATTCTTGAAAAAATAATAATTTAACAATTATAATAAAATTAGTTTATCTTAGAAATAAAATACATTGTCTTCCCACTTTTTTATTTGAGACCAGAACCGGTTTTCGACGCAACAGCGTCATCATCATACTCATCAGGTTAAACCGCTGTGCTGTGTGGGTGGGATGAAGCACTGATGATGACGCCGTTGCGTCCAAAATCGGTTCTGGTCTAAAATAAAACAGTGGGAAGACAACGTCTTTTATTTATATGATAAATCTCGTCCCACATATTACTCTCACATATGAAAAACAGTTTAAATTTATTATTTTTCCGTATACATTTGTTAAAATCTGATAATACAATCACTTTTTTTTTAAAAAAAAAAAGGTATTTGCTCTCTTTACCTCCTTTAACGGAATATCTGAAAATATGGAAATTTTCATAAACGGAATGATTTTTCAGGTACAGTAGAGCGTCGGAAATCCGGACGTCAAAAATCAGAGCAGGTGGGATATGGGAAGTGTGTGGTTAGAGAGACAACCTGAGGGGACGGCGACACAACTCGTACTTCTTAAAAGACTGAGAGACATGGCTACAAAGAAACGTACGTCAACTCTTGTAAAAAAAACAATTAAGGACTTTTTTACCCAGTAAGTTTCCATTAATTACTGTAGATTCTTGTTTTCTTTTCTAAGAAGTATTGTAGAGTTACTGATCTAAATTACCTAATGTACATGTTCTTATTCAATATACTTTATTAAAATATTTAGTGTATTGTATTTTTCGAACCCTTCAGCCTCTATTTTGCAATACAGTAGTCTCCCGAGCGTCATGTATCCTCTAGTCGATACATATACGTATGTATACAATTATTGAAAGCATATTTGAAAATCCGGACAATTCTGTAATCCGAATGGGTCCCGGTCCCGATCGATTCGGATTAACGACGCTCCACTGTATCTTCAAATTCCGCTGCTCCAGCTTTGACTGTACGGAGCGGTATTGCGCCTAAGGGTGGTCAATTTCATTGCAATTTGCTTAAAGATCAAACATTGAGTAGAATTAGTTTGGATGAGGTGGTGTTCGAAGCGTGTCAGGCAAGAAACTTGGCAACTAACCTTGTGTAAATGAGGGGAGGACAGAGGAGGTAATACCGGCGGCAAAGCCCACAGAGTGTACGGGCGGCAAACAAACAACAGATGTGTGGTGCGAGCGGCAAAGCGAACCCAACTAATTGCGGTCATGTAAACCTGAGGACAGTTAGTGGCCACTGTGTCAGTAGTATCTGCATTACCAAGCTCTGGAGGGTTGCCAACTGTTCCGTCTTTGTGGGATACGAGATGACCCGCATTTTCGTAAAAGACTTCGCATAATTACGGACAAATCTGAAATTGGTCCCCACCATGAATTAATAAACAAAGCTTTTGATCTACAACTGAAATCAATTTATCAATTTAGTTGAAAATCTAGAGATGTCTTGATAACGAATTTTTGAATCCACATACAAAATTTCATGTCGAAACATTCATTAATGTGAAGATGTCTGGTATAGTGAGAAGTGATTATTTCAAAAGCTGTATAATAAAAATATAGTAAAAAAATATAAATTTTATTCGTTTTATTATTCAGAATATATTTTTTTATTTTTTCCTCATTCATTGGCAATTTTTGTACAATGTACATTCAATTGTGCTAAAATCGAATAAAACAAAACATGTGGCACTTGAATGAGGCGGGTAACCAACGTCAGTCCTCTTGGTTAAGGTCGCTATGGTGCTTCCTCTTCAGACGACGTTCTGGTCTTGGCGGAGGCAGGTGGAGAGGGATGGCATGTAGCAGAGGGTTTTGATGATCTTGCATGGTCCGCAGCAAACTGGCGTAGCAAATAGGCATACATTTGTTCACCTCAGGGATCTCAAGATCATTGTGTACAGTTTTATTTCGGACAAACCAGGGCGCATTGGTGATTGTTCTTAAGTTCCGAATCTGAAATGTTGGAAAACGTTTTATTTGAGAATCTGAGGCAGAACCCCAGATAGCGCAGCCCTAAATCCACATGGGCCTGATAAGCATCGTATAGACGAGCCTCTTGAGATGGAGGGGGAGCTGAGAGTGCTTGAGGAGAGGTGTCAGCTGGTAAGTATTTTTTATTATTCATAAATTTTTTTTTGACAAAGCTATGTATTATTATAGTAATATTATTAAAATAAGTTTATTATTATAGGTATATTTTTTTTTAATAATATTGTATTTTATACGGTGAAAATTAAATTAACAAGTCTTTAAAGTTACCTACTTTTTAAAAAAAATCGATTGAATATATAAAGCTATTGTTATTTATACATTTTTTAAATTTTTTATTTCAAATAAAATTCTTATTTTATACATTTTTATTTAACAAGTAGTTTAATAGGAAAATGACTCTCCTAATGCCCGGGGTTGCGTTTTCGCAACAGCCTAATTTGCATACTAAATGCACAGGTATAATTTTTTTAACATTTTTCCCAGTTAGAATGAGTCACTAAGAGTAGTTTCCTAAAAGATTACTTAAAATTAAAAAAAAAATAAAAAAAAAAAATAGTGGGCATATATGGGTTAAAGAGTGGTTAGATGTCTGATATAGTGGGCATATATGGGTTATAGAGTGGTTAGATGTCTGATATAGTGGGCATATATGGGTTAAAGAGTGGTTAGATGTCTGATATAGTGGGCATATATGGGTTATAGAGTGGTTAGATGTCTGATATAGTGGGCATATATGGGTTAAAGAGTGGTTAGATGTCTGATATAGTGAGAAGTGATTAATTCAAAAGATGTATAATAAAAATATAGTCTGAGCTCTCACAGATTTTATTATTTTCTGTTAGCCGGTTCTTGAGATTGCCCCATCATCAGGCTCTCTACAAAAACCCATAATTTAGTAAAAATTAGTAACTGAAATTACTAATTTAAGTAAGAAGACTCATGTGGGGCAACTCCACCCATAAAAGTAGGAAGATGTAGATATTACAAAATTGGAAAGTAAGAAAGGAAAGTCACCCCTCTTCAACTCCAGAGAGGGGATAAGTTGTCCATCCTCACACACTCCGTTCTCCCAGTTGTGAGAGATGGGCTACATGAATATCGTATCCACATCCATGAAATTTTTGAATAATTTATATATATTTTTTATTTATTGGAGAATTTTATTTTTATTTTTTAGAAATCCTGTGAAGTAGAGATTTGGCTAAAAATCAATTAGTGCCGCCCTTATGAAGTTATATAATTTGGGGTGTATATCGATTTATCGTATTCACACAGTTCCTGCTTAGAATCTTTTGAGACCATGTCTTCGATAGTACCGGCACAGTAACTGTTATGTGCAAAATAATGCAAAGATAGTCCCGAGCAACACCGGGATGACCGGCTAGTTTAGTTAATATTAAATACCTACTTTTTTCATAGCTCCTCCCCCCCCCCCCCCCCCCCCCCCATTTTCCTTAGAAAAATGGACTTTACCTAAATATAATGAATATTTCATGAAAGCTTTTACCTTGGTTTCTTGTCTAAAAGGGTAAAATGATGAAAATCTCACTATAATCTTACTTAGGTAACACATTAGGTAGGTACCTACCATTTTTAGGGTTACCTAAGTACCAGTAACTTTAATCAGGTAAAAAAAAATTTAAAAAAATTGTCTATTTCATTTTTTTTTCTATCTGATGTAGAAAATTAAAAATGTCGACCGAGGCTGAAAATAAATAATATATTTCTTACTCAACAACTGATATCTCTTCTATAAAATTTCATATTGATAGGTTGACATGGGCAGTTATTATGGTTTATGAGTTAATCCCCTCTCTAATCCCCCCTCCTGTTATTCCGTCTCACATATAAGATTACGTTTTGATACATTAATTCAAATCAGGAGTTATCGTGTTCAGAGGCACATAAGGACTAACGTTGTGTTTTTGGTTTGAAAAAAATGAAATTCCGGTTAAAACTCAACATCGAATTTTTAAACAATTATGTAATTTCCTTTAAACTATGGGTAGTTAATAAAAAGTCGTCCCCAGCACGAACTATTCAATTAGTTTTTCGTTCTCACAACAAAATTAATTAATTACTTATAATTATGTATTTTGATATTTTAAAGATAGGAAAAATCTCTGTTTTTAATTTTATTAATATACCTATATCAATAAATAAAAATATGTTATATGCATGAAATGATGTTTGAATGTTGAATGTACAACTAAATTTTACTGATGAATGTATTCTGTCATTCGAGGGCGCCGCGGCGGTAGCTCAGTGGCATATGTGCTTGCCTTCTGAGCTCAAAAACGTTGGTTCAAAACCCGACCGAGGCCCTTAGTTTATTTTATCTGGAAGGTAAAATATACTTAAGCACACCTTCCTTCGGATGGGACGTTAAGCGATGGTCCCGAGCCTGTATGATGTCAGGTACTCATTAAAGACCCCTGCCCTAGGTGAATAAAAATTTAGGGTAGGCAAAATTTAGGACTCCCACAGTAGAGTCGGGCTCATGTCCACCAGAGTGACGAAAGAGCGCTCTGATAGTAGGTGATATGACTTCGTAGTTAAAGCCCGGGCATGAGTCATAAAACCTAACCTATTCTGTCATCAGTAAAATTTATTTGTACATTCAACATTCAAACATTATTTCATGCATATCACATATTTTTATTTTATTTTTGATTATAGTTTTGCCACAGTTGAAAAAAGGAACAACATATATCCTTTCAAAGCAACTCCGAACTATTCAGCTAGGGGGGGTACCTAGTTAACCCCTTCCTTTCCTGATTGGTTCGCACTGACGGTTTATAACAAAACCTGACAATGGTGTGATGCCAAAACCTATATATGTAAACATTAGTGGTGGAATCAATTATTGTTGATTATATTTATTCTCCTTTTTAAATTTTTCTTTTCCTAAATGTAGTTTAGTATTGAAAGTTTTTTTTTTTTCAGGAGGGAGTGGGCCACCTTTAGGAGGGAGTGGGCCACCTTCAGGAGGGAGTGGGCCACCTTCAGGAGGGAGTGGGCCACCTTCAGGAGGGAGTGGGCCACCTTCAGGAGGGAGTGGGCCACCTTCAGGAGGGAGTGGGCTACCTTCAGGAGGGAGTGGGCCACCTTCAGGAGGGAGTGGGCCACCTTCAGGAGGGAGTGGGCCACCTTTAGGAGGGAATGGGCCACCTTCAGGAGGGAGTGTGCCCCTCCCCGGCCTGCGGAGACGCTCCCCTACGGACTAAAGGCTAAGAAGAAGTGGGAACTTGGAGGGGATCAAGATGACCTATTGGAAATATACGCAAAGTTTTCGTTCCTTCTCTGTAACCAATTCTCTGATTCTGATGAAATGGGTTGTAAAAAATGAAATTTCCGTTGATAACTGAGCATCAAATTTCTAACCGGTTATATAACTTCCCCTACACTTTGTTTAGCTGGGGATGAAAAGAAAAAATTGTTCTTTACGGTCAGTTGTAAAAACATTAATGTTGAAAACTTTTGCTGGATGGTAAAATTAATTTCAAGTAGAAACTATTGTTAGAAAGTTTAGATTAACTGAAAAAGCAATTATGTCAAAACTATAAAAAATTATAGCTATTATAAAAGTTTATTAAATTTGAATATTAATTTTTAAGAGGAGAAGGGGGGGGGGCTTTCATAGTATTCCCATTACTCGTCAACGCTACTTTGGGTACGGTCGAGAGCGTAGGCAGGGGGTGCCGCATTCAAAATGAATGAAATGCTCAAGGAGAAAAAAAAACAAGGGGATATAAGCGAACGTTGTACGTTTATAGCATTAGACCAGATTATTAAGAAAATAAATATTACTTTCGAAGGGATTGGGAGCCAGATAATTGGGACGGGGGGAGTGGGGGGACAGCGTCACAGTGTACCCGAGTCAAATTGCTGGATATAAACTGACGTATAAGATTTATAAATTGTAGTTTACATTTTTGCATTTAAGGTATATTTTTTTTTTTAATTATTTATATTTTATGGCCTTATATACGATGCATATTAGCCATGTCACTATGTATCTAGTTATTTACGACATCCATGGCCCCGGGAGGGAGTTCAATCTACGAAATAAAACTCACTCTCGGACGGGATTCGAACCTGCAAACCATGGTGAGACCAAAGCGCTACGCTCTAGCCCGCACGGCTACCATGGTCCCCGTGGTATACTTTTGTCAGTTTTTGCCTGGATCAAATTAGGATTTTACACCACCATTTTCAAGTTACCCCTCCCAAACCAAGAAATTCAGGATTTTCTTAATAGAAAAACAAAATATTTTATATTTATTAAAAAAACAATTGTTTTAAAAATGTTTTATTTAAAAAAAAATGTTTATTATTGATTAAAATGATTCATTCAAAAATTGAAATAACATTAATAAAATCAAATTAAAATGAAATGTGCATGTCACAGTCATCTTCTTAACAGTGCATAACCTGAATATTCATCATTCTCATTTGAAGTTGTGGTGGCCAGCCCATCTATAATGTTCCTGTACCACTCTCTTTATGGAAAATCTTCTAGTGTTCTCCATTCATTTCCAAATAATTCTGAAAGCAACATTGCCACGTCCTTCTTCTTGGGGCAGATATCCCATGGTTCCAGGGCAGTTGAGGAGCACAAATCGAAGCGCTTCTATGGAGGAAGTCCCTCGTTTCAATATTCATGTTGGAGCAACTTCTGCATCGAACTTTAAAAAACTGTTGAGTCACAATATGGACCTTTCCATTGGCCTTCTCCATAATGATGCCTTTCATGTTTTTTATATAATCCACTTGTTTATAAACATAATCTAAAGCTTTTGTATTAACAAGATTCCAATCATTGCCAAAAAGTTTTACAGTTCCAAACTTTTTTTAGTCTAAATTCGAAGTTTTATCTTTAGAATAAATATTTTGCTTCTTTCCCGAAACCTGTTCGACCCTTCCAAACACCCAATCGGGGTGCTTTTTGTTTCTCCAGTAGTTATCCACCCAACTACTTTCTGATCCTGCAAAATCTTTCCTTTTGAAGCACCAAGTTTATCAAGATTCATCAAAGCATTATTTGGTCTGATTTTATTGCAAGAAACTTTTTTGTTATTGTGCTTACATCCTTCAAAAACACGACTTGAAACTCCAGAAACATTCCTTCTTTATTTTGCTTGAGCACGAGGACTTTTCTGTTTTTTTTTTTTTTTTTTGACCCTTTAAATACATCCTGTACCACAACTAAATTAAAACAGAATAAAACTTCAACGACAAACACAAAAAATAAGAAAAGGAAAAACAAACTGATAAACATTGGGATTAGAAAGTAAACAAAGGTCACGTGACTGAATGCGACGTTGTGATTGGCCCGTTGGAACTTGTTGTTCTTTGCTCAGACCTAACCCATGGATATGTCCGTTCTTGCACAGACCTTCATTATTTCAATCATCTTTTCATAAGGACCTGTCCGCTTTTGGTTCAACCTGACTCCATATTCTTGTTCAGCTGATAGAACTGCGCCAGAATCTTCCGAATTACCTCTTTTTTTGTCCGTTTTTGCATGGATGCTCCTCATATGTTTTATTTATATTACAACTAGTTTCGAGATCCTCGGGTAGTTAATCTTTTCTTCTCTACTTTATGGTAATTTTTACGTATAATTTTATCATTCTAATATTTATGTATTATCAGTGTCTATTTTGATACCACTCAACATTTTATCATTCTAATATTTATGTATTATCAGTGTCTATTTTGATACCACTCAACATTTTATCATTCTAATATTTATGTATTATCAGTGTCTATTTTGATACCACTCAACATTTTATCATTCTAATATTTATGTATTATCAGTGTCTATTTTGATACCACTCAACATTTTATCATTCTAATATTTATGTATTATCAGTGTCTATTTTGATACCACTCAACATTTTATCATTCTAATATTTATGTATTATCAGTGTCTATTTTGATACCACTCAACATTTTATCATTCTAATATTTATGTATTATCAGTGTCTATTTTGATACCACTCAACATTTTATCATTCTAATATTTATGTATTATCAGTGTCTATTTTGATACCACTCAACATTTTATCATTCTAATATTTATGTATTATCAGTGTCTATTTTGATACCACTCAACATTTTATCATTCTAATATTTATGTATTATCAGTGTCTATTTTGATACCACTCAACATTTTATCATTCTAATATTTATGTATTATCAGTGTCTATTTTGATACCACTCAACATTTTATCATTCTAATATTTATGTATTATCAGTGTCTATTTTGATACCACTCAACATTTTATCATTCTAATATTTATGTATTATCAGTGTCTATTTTGATACCACTCAACATTTTATCATTCTAATATTTATGTATTATCAGTGTCTATTTTGATACCACTCAACATTTTATCATTCTAATATTTATGTATTATCAGTGTCTATTTTGATACCACTCAACATTTTATCATTCTAATATTTATGTATTATCAGTGTCTATTTTGATACCACTCAACATTTTATCATTCTAATATTTATGTATTATCAGTGTCTATTTTGATACCACTCAACATTTTATCATTCTAATATTTATGTATTATCAGTGTCTATTTTGATACCACTCAACATTTTATCATTCTAATATTTATGTATTATCAGTGTCTATTTTGATACCACTCAACATTTTATCATTCTAATATTTATGTATTATCAGTGTCTATTTTGATACCACTCAACATTTTATCATTCTAATATTTATGTATTATCAGTGTCTATTTTGATAACACTCAACATTTTATCATTCTAATATTTATGTATTATCAGTGTCTATTTTGATACCACTCAACATTTTATCATTCTAATATTTATGTATTATCAGTGTCTATTTTGATACCACTCAACATTTTATCATTCTAATATTTATGTATTATCAGTGTCTATTTTGATACCACTCAACATTTTATCATTTTTTACATTACATAACTTATCTATTGTTAATTATTGACTTCAACTGGTACAGTTTGTAAATTTTAGTGATTTTTAAATATATTTTTTGATTTATGTATGCTCAGGTGCCAGTTTATTGCCTGGTCAAAAAAACATGATATTCTGTTGAAAACTGCGCATCGAATTTCTGGGCGATTACATCAACTTCCCCTAAACTTTGTATAGTTGAAGAAGTAAAGAAAAAAAAAAAACATTGTTCCGTTTGAGCTTTGTGTCGAATTATTTTCAGGAATACTCTTTCCTTTTTACAGGTTCAGTTTGAGGAGAGCCAAGCTAGCAAAGCGAAGCGATCAAAGCTCAGGTATAAAACTTAAATATTTAAAGTAAGAAGGTAAAGCTGAAATAAAGTAAGAAAAAATGAGTAAAGGCCGGAGAAAGGCAGAGCTAAGAGGTTAGAGGAACAAGGAAAATAATTATGTTCTCAGCTATTCTGGTAATTATGAGTGGGTTTTAGAGCGGCTAATGAGGCGAGCCCTTAAATGCGGCCACTATCTTGTTTAGAAAACCTTAAAGTTAATTTTTAATGTGTTTTTAACGTGTTTTACTTACCAGCAACCCCTTTTTCATGTTTGAATGGGGTGAGAAAAATACGCGTGTATATTATTTATGGAAAGTTTCAATGCAATTACGACCCCATTTGGACTTTCAAATTGCCAACTGTTATATTCCATTTCTGTTTTGTTTCCCTAGCGATATAAAGTATAAAGGTTAATTTAATCGGTCAAAAAATTCGATGTTGGGTTTTCACTAAAATTTATTGTTTTCCGATCACTTGATTTCGAAAAAAAAAAAAAAAAATTGTGTGTGGCAGTACGGCAGCCTCAGGGCCCCCGGGCTCAGGGGGCCCCCGTTCGATCAAAAAAATTAAACATCGATAAATTGGAAAAAAGGAGAGAAAAGGAAAAACAAGGATTTAACAAATGACAAAATTGTTCACATTTATTTCAAAATCTACATCATGTTTAAATGTCTATACAACAGAAGATGTACAGATGATGTCATATAAATTGCTAATAATTTTATCAAAATTTAAATTACTCAAAACTTCATGCTCAATCGAAAGTAATGCGAATGCATTCAACTTTTCTTCGCCCATCGAACTTCTTAGATAATTTTTTATATATTTTAATTTTTAAAAAGATCTCTCATCATTAACATTTTTCATAGGTGGGGATGAGACCTTCTAGAAAGGTCGTCAAGTGACTGGTATTGTTCACTAGAACCTTTTATCGGTTTCTAAAAATGTATTTTGTGATCATTATTTATTCTAGAAATTTCTATTTGTTTTTCTGTAAAGTTCGATTGCTTCCTATGAGTTTCTAGAAAGTTCTGTTCGAATTGTCGATGAGTTACTGGATTTTTCTGGAAACTTTATGTAGATTCTACATTTTTCGATGGTTTCTATAATATTCTATTTGATTTTTCTAAAAAAAAAAGTTGAGGATAATATTCAAAAAAATAATTCAAAGATGAAGTCTGCCTCAGGCTCCCCGAATGTCTCAAAACGGCACTCATGTGTGATAAAATTTATCATATGTTAAGGGCTTCTGAAACCTCATACTAAAATTGAATATTCATCAAATGAAATTATAGTTTTTTCGTTATACCTTTCCATAATCTCTTCTCGCCGATTTGGCTGAAAATAAATAGATGTCGTCCTATTGAAGTTCTGGATAAATTTATAAAATTTCATGTCGATACATTCATTATATATGGAATTATCATGTTCACAAACTTACAGACACATTTTTTATTTTTCATTTTTGAAAAATCAATACGTGTCGTCTTTAGATGGTTCTGGATACACATATAAAATTTGGTGTCGATACATTCATTCTATCCGGGAGTCTTCGTGCTCACATACATCTGGAGGTCGGAAAAGATGAAATCCTGTTGAAAACTCCACATCAAATTTCTCACTGATTACATAACTTCCCCTATACTACCAATATATGGGGAAGTAAATTAATTTAATACACTACAATAAAAAATATCGATAATAAAAAGATATTTAAAAAAATGTAAACAGTATTTTGATATATTTCCTATGGAATTTTATTTTACATTTTTGGGACGCTATTATATTGTTCGGGTTGGTCCTAATCTAAATGTGGAAGAAAAAACATCAATTGTAAATTTAATGAAGAACAATTTTGGTAAGAACCAATTTTTCGATAGAACTAACCGTTTCCACGTAAATCAAGCAAACAGCTAAAAAAAAGGGTTAAAAAGATTTTTGGACAATTTTCGGCATGTATTTCGCAAACCGAAGGACCCTTCAACAGAAGTAATTCATATTGTCTGTCTTTTAGGTTTCTTTAAAACGTTTATTTAAGAAATAAGAAAACATTTTTGATTAGGTCATAAATATAAGCAGTATCTTATAGAATGTACGGAAGTAGCGGTGCTTTCTTACTGAGCTCACGATCGCGGGTTCTAGGAAAAAACCTTGAGCACGCCGTCCTTCGGAAGTGACGATGGTCCGAGTCTGCACAATTTCTGATACTCGTTAAAGACCACTACCCTAGATGAATAAAAGTTTAGGGTAGGCAAAATTTAGGACTCCCATTGTAGAGTCGAGCTCATGTCCACCAAAGCGATGAAAGAGTGCTCTGACATTATGACTCTATTGTTAAAGCCCGAGCATGAGTCACAATACACAACTAACATGCAACATGTAAAAACCATTCTGTTAACAATACGATCTTGAATTTTTGCACGATTGCAATACTTCCTTGTAATAAAGAAATAATTTTTGTACGATTGCAATACTTCCTTCTACTAAAGATATAATTTTTGCACGATTGCAATACTTCCTTGTATTAAAGATACAATTTTCATGCCAAAAGAGGTATGATTATTCTGGAACGGCAGTTTGTTGAGAGTTAGAGACAGTCATTTGATGGTCTAAGTGGCGGATACAAGAGGGAGGGGTGGGGGTAAAAACAGAATGACTCCCTCTAACGCAGAGGCTGTCAGTTTCGTTAAAGATAAAGAAATATACACGTTAAATTGGGAAAGACGTCCTAGTGATGCGCGAAGGACCTCTTGCGGCCTTGCGCACAGACTTTAATGACGTCATTCGTTTATAGACTCAGACTGTTACTCAACCTGTTACTATTATAATAATATTTCAGTCTTCATTATTAATTCATGCGCTTCGTCAAACCAGCCATAATATTAGCCCCTTTGTCCTTCATCCTTCCAAATCTTGTGAAAAGGGTATAGCATCCAAATCTTGTGAAAAGGGTATAGCATCCAAATCTTGTGAAAAGGGTATAACATCCAAATCTTGATCCAATGAAATTTTACGCCCCCTCCCTTGATGAACATCCTGGATCCGCCCTAGGATGGTCACATGAGAAAACGTTAGTTTTTTGACCAGCGAATCCTCGTCCCTGGAGAGCCTAATATAAATTCTGATGTTGTTCAACTATGTACTTGGTACCTTCAGGGAGAATTCAACCTGTCTCTTCTAAACTCAATAGTTTCCACATCCCAGAGCTCTTAACCTTCTTAGCTACCTATGTTCCTAGCCTCTTAGCATAACAATGCATCGTTTGCATTCTAATCCCCCTTACGCTATTTGCATACACCATCAAACTGATTGTGGCGATGAAGCCGTCCAGATAGCGGGGTAAAGCTTTGCCCTGACCAGAAAACCTTTCACGAGAACCGTCTTTACAGTTGGTAAACTGAGGGCGCTGATAGCTCAGAGGTGAAAGAACATTGAGCACGCCGTCCTGATATAGTCCTGAGCCTGCACGAAGTCAGGTACTTCTTGGCAAGATTTAGGACTCCCTGAGTAGAGTCGGGTTCATGTCTCTCATGAGTGGCAAAAGAACGCTCTGGTAGATGGTAAACTAAAGAAAAACATTAAAAACGTTATCCCTAATGTACTTTCCTCATTACGAATTAATCAATTAAGTTTTCGCTCTCCCTCCAAAACCTATTTAGGCTAAAAATCAATAGTTAACCCACATAGAGGCCTCTGAATCCTCATACTAAATGTTTTGACAATACAATTGTTACATCATAAATTATTCGGGTTTTTTGAATCCAGCCCCCTTTGCCTCAACCCCTTTTACCTATGACCGATTTTGAGAAATATTAATAGGAGTCGTCCTTATGAGGTTTTGAATTTAAATATTAAATTTCATGTCGAAACATTCATTACAACGGCTCAATTCACTGAAAACTACTAGGTGCTATCCTTATGGGGTTTTGATATTGAATATGAAATTTCGAGTCAATACATTCATTATATCAGGAATTATCGTGTTCACATTAAATGTCTATGTCTGTGAACACGATAATACATATATTACGTATATCAACAATTGTTTTTTAGCCTAAATGGTTTTGGAGGGAAAGCAAAAACGCTTTAATACATTTCGGAGAAGTACATTCACCAAAGTCTTGTCATTATAAATTGCTGGAATGGAGCTTCAGAAATGAAACCTGAAAACCAGGATTATTATAAAGTACAAAGTTATTATCTACCTAGATTATATACGAATTTGTCGCCCTTTGAAGAGGTTGCCATGAAAGGGGGCAAGAGGCAAATTCATGTATAGCCTCGGGCGGCAAACTCATGTATAGCCTCGGGCGGCAAATTCCAAGCATTAAGCACAGTTTGGCAAAAGTTGAAGAAGGTTCCTACACAAATATATATTTAGTGTACACTGCTGCTACCTGCCGTTCACATCTGTACCAATATCAACAAGAACCTCCCCTCTTTAACTTCTTTTCTTCCTCGGTATTTTTAATCGCTGCTTCCACAATCTGCCTACTTCCTCTTCCTTACTATTTCTTATTTTCTCCCCTCCCCAGGAGTATGAAGTATAGAGCATGTTACCTATATAATCGGTCAGAAGTTTGATGTTGGGATGTTGTTTACTAAAAATTTCAAAATTAAAAGTAAAAGTCGGTCACTAGCAATGTGACCCCAGAGCGAATAATTCAATTAAGTTTTCGCTCTCCCTCCATAATAAATCGATCGTTTAGGCTAAAAATGTATAGTTGACTTACTTAAGAACCTTCTGAATCCTCCTACAAAATTTTATATCCTTACATTTATTACATCGGCAGTTATTAGGGTTTTTGAATCGAGCTTCCCTCTTATGCTGTCCCCTGCAGAAAATTATTAGGTGTATAAGGCCCTGCTTATGTTTCGTAATAGTGTCTCTCCTTGCGCAAAGAGACTTGATACGATATAATAAAATATTAGAGAATATTTGTTCCCCATATCATACCAGGCATTGAGCATCTGTTTTCGGTCACTATATCTTCAATAATACGAAAATGATCCACTCTATCACAAAATAATAAGTTAAGAACTTGTAGATAATAAAATTTCGTATAATATGCATTTTCCTTATAACTGCAAGTCTGTGACAGATCAGGAACGTTTTTTTAATTTTACGTGAAATAGCCAAACTTCACCTTTTCCCTTTATCCGATTTGTTTAAATTGTTTGGCAATCCTTGTTCGCCCATCAGAAAAAAACCTAGGGGTGACAGAGTTAGAAAAATTTGAGAGTGCCGACCTTCGGAGATGTTAAACGGCAGTCCCGAGTCAGAGTGATGGCCAAGTAGTCGTTTATGTCCTCTAGCTTCAAGTTGAAAAGTAATTTTTTTATAGAAAACTGAAGGAAAGGAGAAAACAATATTTTCTAGTTGGTCTCTTTCAAATGAGTGTTGAACTCTGATATCTGCTCACAGTAGAAGATATCAAAAGTGATCACGTTTTTCCTTATATGTTTTCCTTTCCAGTTTATATCATGAAGACAGAGACAACTGGTTGGTGACATCCTTTTAAAGAAGGTTGACAATCTTCCCAATTAGAGACAGGAGTGGTGGACATTGACACCCGCCCCCATCCCACCCGGAGGGCAGATTTTCTGAAAAAAATAAAACAGGAAAAGAGGTATTGATTATAGTAGAGGTATTGAGTTACAGTGGGCAATGGACAATTATAATAGGCAGTGGACAGTTACAATGGACAGTAGACAATTACAATAAACAGTAGACAGTTACAATAGACCGTGGAGAGTTACGGTGGAGAGTGACAGTTACAGTGGACAGTTACAGTAGTTACAGTGAACTGTGGACGGTTACAATGGACAGTGGAAAGTTGAATTTGACAATGGTCAGTTAAAATGGACAGTGGACAACTACAATGGACAGTGGGCAGTTACAATGAACAATGGGCAGTGGGCAGTTACAATGAACAACTAGTTCTGGATGGGGCCGTCGCCTCTTACTTCTGCAGACGCGGCTTACCACTGGAAGCATGTGGACGTGGCCTTGCGTCAAGTCCTGAAGGGGAAGATAAAAGGACAGGTGAAACCAGAGCGCCTGAGAGGCATTGTCCAGGAATCGATCGTAGAATGATGGCAACAGCGTTGGGCGCGATCAACAGATGACCGAACAACCTTCGCCTATTTCCCGGACGCGCCTTGACTCTCCATGGATACAACCAGACTATTGGACGTCGCAGGTGCTACCAGGTCGCGGCGACTTCAGCGCGAAGCTCTTCTTCTTTAAGAGGAAGAACAGCCCTGTCTGCTCATGTGGCGGCGTCGAGACTGCGGAACATGTAGTTCTCGAATGCCCGCTATACGACGGGTCCAGGGCGGAGCTGATTCGCCGGACAGGGACTAGACCTGCCGGGACTGATGGCGAAAGCTGGCTACCTGGCTTTTGGTCGGTTCGTCTCCTACTGGCGTAGAATCAAGAAAGCCTTCCAACCCGTAAAGCGCCGGAAACCAAGGACGACTCAATGCAATAAGGTGATGTGATCGACCCCCTCAAGAGGTCAGGAGAACCCTCCAAAAGAAAGCTACTGTGAACAATGGACAGTGAAAATGGACAGTGGACAGTGAAAATGGACAGTGGACAACTGCAATGGACAGTGGACATTGATGTTTGTTCCGCTGGAGGATAGTTAAGAAGATCCAGAAAGTTGTCCCACTCTGTTGAACCAACTACGCACGGCCACTCTATATTAGATTTAAACTTACCGTGTACACTTCTGTCAGATTCTCTCAACTACAGGTCTACTGCTATCGATTCTACTCATTAGAGAAAGTGTTAACAATCTACACGGAAGTCGTTGGTGAATCATAGGCTATGTACTTCCCCAGCAAGAATTAATCAACTATGTTGACGCCATTTTATGACCGCTTGGGCTAAAACTCAATATTTGACTTACGTAGTGGCTTCTGATTCCTCTTACTAAATGTTGTGTCGATACATTCATTATATGTGCAGTTATTGGGATTTTTGAGGTGAGCCCCCTCTCATCCCCCCTCTCCTTTGGCTAATTCCGCTGGGTCTTGTCTGACCCCCCCTATCTTCCCTTCTGCCGATTTCACTGAAATTTAATTAGTGTCGTCCCCTTATGAGGTTTAAATTTACAAATGAAATTTCATGTCAATATATTCATTACAACGACAGTTATTAAACCCCTCCTTCTCTTGGATCGATTTAGCTGAAACTCAATAGGTGACGTCCTTAAAAGGCTAAGGACACACATATACTTCGTGTTATCGTTTTCACAGACACACACACAGTTACAATAATGAAGAGGGGAAGTTATATGGATTGTTTTCAGAGGGAGAGCGGATTAATTCGCGCTGGGGAAGTACATTGCTGGTGATTCGCGGTTTCTCAGAAAATTTGAAATAAACTGAAGAATTAACTCTGAAAATGAAATATATATGAATATTTGATTGCGTTAGGTAGGGAGGAACAAACAACTTCACAGGCGGCCAACGGTCCTTTAAGGGAGTGTGACAGGAGTGGAGTTCATGAGGGTGTGCTAACAGAAAGTAGACTGGACCAGCCCGGGCATTACAAAAGACGGTACTTCGTAAAGTTGGAACAAGTACTTATGTCAATCCGGGGAGGCAGGAAAACAGGGGAACGGAGCTACCTCGGGGGGACGCAATCCACTCCACTCACTCTGCCCCCGGGGGCCGCTATTCACTCCACTCACTCTGCTCCCGGGGGCCGCCATTCACTCCACTCACTCTGCCCCCAGGGGCCGCCATCCACTCCACTCACTCTGCTCCCGGGGGCCGCCATTCACTCCACTCACTCTGCCCCCAGGGGCCGCCATCCACTCCACTCCCTCTGTCCCCGGGGCCGCTATCCACTCCACTCACTCTGGCCACCGGGGGCCGCTATCCACTCCACTCACTCTGCCCCCGAGGGCCGCTATACTCTCCACTCTGCCCCCAGGAACCGCCACCAACTCCTCACTCTGCCCCCGGGGGCCGCTATCCACTCCACTCACTCTGCCCCCGGGGGCCGCTATCCACTCCACTCACTCTGCCCCCAGGGGCCGCCATCCACTCCACTCCCTCTGCCCCCGGGGGCCGCCATTCACTCCACTCACTCTGCCCACGGGGGCCGCTATCCACTCCACTCACTCTGCTCCCGGGGGCCGCCATTCACTCCACTCACTCTGCCCCCAGGGGCCGCCATCCACTCCACTCCCTCTGCCCCCGGGGCCGCTATCCACTCCACTCACTCTGGCCACCGGGGGCCGCTATCCACTCCATTCACTCTGCCCCCGAGGGCCGCTATACTCTCCACTCACTCTGCCCCCAGGAACCGCCACCAACTCCTCACTCTGCCCCCGGGGGCCGCTATCCACTCCACCCACTCTGCCCTCGGCGGCTTCCATCCATTCCACTCACTCTGCCCCCGGGGGCCGCTATAAAATATAGAATATAGAATATGTGGACCTTGTAGCATCAAATCTTCATATTTTCTGAAAAAACATTAATACAGCAATGTTGGCAATAGGCTTCAGATACGATGATAGACCATTAGAAAAGATGGTTGACCTCTGGATTTGAGGCTATAACCAGACTCACGCATAAGTTTCTGCACTCTCTCTAAACCTTCGTTCTCTTCATTTGGATGACTTTCCCTTCTTTTTTGAGTATACTTTAATCCTCGAATTTCAGGCTAGACCCCGCCTGTACCTGGTTCTAAACCAGGACTCGAGTCCATGATTCCTGACAGAACAGTGTCGAAGCATGGTTCGAGGCTTGGATCCTGGTCTAGAAATCACAGTTGAGTCTATTAATATAGAGATTAAATGTTTATAGGAAGAGCGGAAACATACCTATAAGACGAAGTGGGGTGTAAAGGCAATTTCAGAGATCGGAGGATCCTCAAAAGAGGAAAAACCGAAGTTCAAACGCGACCAGATAAAGAGAACTGAAGGTTTAGATCGTAAGTAGAAACTTACGTGTGAGTCGTGGTGTCGGTCTTTGTTATTATTTTTTATAATATAATATATTTATTATTCAAAATTTTTAATAGGGAGCGCCAAAAAAACTATACGAAGTATAAGGGAAGTTACGTAATCTGTCAGAAATTCTATGATGAGTTTTCAACGGAATAGAGTAATGAGTGGAGTAACTGGTTAGTTCGTGCTGGGGAGGTACATAGCCGGTCATTGACTGACGACTTTTTTAAAATTAGTTTTCTTATAGAATCCAAACCCTACAATCCCATATCCTTCGTAAAATCACAAACGCTCCATTCGACGTCTCAAATGCCATCCTTCACAGTGATCTGCAGATTCCCTTTGTAAGGGATGTAATTAAATCCCACTACAGAAAATTCCACTCTACCCTTTCCTTTCACCCTAATCCTCTAGTCCGCAGACTTGCGACAAGAATCCTTCCTAATGTTCATGTTCGGAGACTGCGGCGGCAATGGACTCGAGACCTACTAGTGGATTGAAGACTACATCATCTAATCATCTACAAAAGTTGTATGTTTCTTTATCATTTAATTTTTTTTTTATATATATATATATTAATTCCTCTTTTTCATCCGTAATAACTAGATAATGGAGGGTCATTGATGAACGATTTCTCTTTCAACATCCAAGACATTTATTTATTATATATGCCACATTTGCTTATTATAGGTTAGGTTAGGTTTTATGACTCATGACACACAGGCTTTAACTACGACATCATATCACCTACTACCAGAGCGCTCTCTCGTCACTCTTTAACGAGTACCTGACATCGTACAGGCTCGGGACTATCGCTTAACGTCCCATCCGAAGGACGGCGTGCTTAAGTTTATTTTAGCTACCAGATAAAATTCGGTCGGGTTTCGAAGCCACGATCTTGAGCTCAGAAGACAAGCACGCATACCGCTGAGCTACCGGCGACCCTTATGCTTATTATATACTAGCAGTAATACCCGGCGTTGCCCGGGGAACTTTGACTTTTCTCCCAATATCTCCTATAAGGCTATTCAGTTCCTCGACAGTACATTCATGATGTTATAATTTTCAATTATTCATACGGAATAAGGCTTTTAGTCCTTCAACTGTAGTAACGCTAGCTTTGGAACTAAAACTAATTTATTCGAAAAGATTTCTCATTAATCGTTGCAATGGTTTTCGAGTTACAAATATTGCGTGAGTGGATGCTGGGATGGACCAGGGGTTGATTAAAAAATAGACCTTAACCTTCCGGTAGATAAAACTTATCTATTCAAAAAGATTCCTCATTAATCATTGCAGTGGTTTTTGAGTTACAAAGATTGCGTGGGTGGATGTTGGGATGGACCAGATATTGAGGTACTATTACGCCTATAACCTTCCACAGACGATGACGAACAAATTAAAAAAAAAAATTAATCAAATCCATCAAGCCGTTCGTGAGTTATAGCGGTACAACGAACAGACATTTTCAGCTTTATAGAATAGAATAGTTTTTATTTATCGGCGTCCAATGACAAAGATTTTTGACGCCTTTAACTCGATTAAATTAGATCTATGAGGTGTGTTGTTTTCATCGTGTTTAGGACAGCTTCAATAGATGAGTTGTCGTCTCCGAGCATCTCATGTAGGTCCCTTTTATGCAAACCCATGGCCTTTAGTATATCCTCATATCCAGGGCACTCCTCCAGGATGTGGCTTACTGTGAGAGGCCAGGCCCCACACCCGCCACAGCCCGGGGCCATCGCCCTGGTTATGAGGTGGCCATGGGTTAGGCGAGTGTGGCCTACACGGAGCCGCATCAGACATACCTCCTCCTGTCTATTCTGTCTTTCAGAGCTTTGCCATTTGTCAACATTAGCTTTGATGGACCTAAGTTTATTTGTAGGGTCCATGTTGGTCCACAAAGAGGTCCAGCTCTCTTTTATTTTGTAACGTATGCAGATCTTTAGGTCCGGAATTGTCGTTATTATTCTTCCTTCTCCAGGCAGCGCTGCTGCTTCCCTTGTCATTCTATCCGCAGCATGGTTCCCTTCAATACCCACGTGTGAGGGAATCCAGCAAAAAACCACTTTCTTGCTATATATATTCAGCTTTATATATATGATGATATACATATAGTTGTGAGTACAAAATTGAAATAAAAAATAAAAAAGTAACAGTTTTCTGCATCCCTCACTTATCTCCTTTCACTTATAATATTTCGAGGTGTCAGAGAAATATCCTTTTCCAAGCACTAAGAGGCGGAACCTTAATTTCTTTATAACCTTAGGGTATTTCTTTTAACAAAATTATTTCAAACTGGTTTACAATAAACAAAGTAATTTTAAAACACAGATCCAATTTGTCATTGAAAATATAACGAATCTGATGATCAAACAAATTTACGAATAACCAATATTTTATAATTGAATGTAAACAGGGGAAAGGTCTATGAAAAAAAGCCAATCATCAGAATTCGTTAAAATAAACAACGGAACAAAAAAAATTAACAAAGTATAAAGTAATATAAAACATAATTTTTTTAAGGAGAGGTTACAGGGCTGGGATCCCGGAAGACAGGGCCTTTAGGTCAGTTGTTTGTCGGTATAGGGGAAGGTATGTAATCGGCCACAAATTCGATGTTAACTTTTCACCAGAATTTCATGTTTTCCGACTCCTAAGTTAAAAAATCAAGAAAAGTGTGCGTGAAGACGATAACTTGCGACAGATTGAATGTACCGACATGAAATTTTATATGTGTATGCAGAACCCGAATATGGAAGACATATTGATTTTCAAACAAATCTGCCTAGGGAAAGGGGGGCTTAACACGAAGTCTCTCTATTAACTACCATTGAAATGGATATATCTACACAAAATGTAATATGAGGAATAGGGTGGTCGTAAAAAGTAAAAAGTTCGATTTTGTAAAACTTAAAATTTCAATAAAGTAAGTTTAGCATTAAATCAAAGTCCAAAGACATTTAAAATACTGTAAAACAAAAATTTACTTACATGAAGTAATACGTGTTTCTGATAGCTGCAATTGACAAAAAATAAATCTGACATTGAATTCGAGTTCAGCGACCCAAAAAAACATATAAATCGATATGAATCATCGATTTGAAAATTTTTATCATTTTCGTCAATTTTTGTACGAGTTTTTTGGGAAATGTGACTGTCAAAAAAATTTTTTAATATGAAATTCGTTTTCAGCGACCCCGAAAACCCATAATCCATGTATTTTTAGATTTTTATAATATACCTACACTTAAAAATATGTAAATGTTCAAAAACCCCATTTAAAACACGCGTTAAACATTGACCGCCCACAGGGCCAGGTTAATTCATTCAAAAAAATATGAAAAAATTCACAAAATTTATTTTCGTCAAACTGCACAAGAATTTGGATGGGGACTTTGAAAAATCGAACTTTTTACTTTATACGACCAACCCTAATGAGGAATGAGAAGCCTATATGTAAGTCCGACCAAGGCCCTTAGTTTATTTTATCTGGGAGGTAAAATAAACTTAAGCACGCCGTCCTTCGGATGGGACGTTAAGCGATGGTCCCGAGCCTGTACAATGCGAGGTACTCGTTAAAGACCCCTACCCTAGGTGAATAAAAATTTAGGGTAGATAAAATTTAGGACTCCCACAGTAGAGTCGGGCTCATGTTCACCAGAGTGACGAAAGAGCGCTCTTGGTAGTAGGCGATATGACCTTGAAGTTAAAGCCCGGGCATGAGTCATAAAACCTAACCTAACCAATATGGAAGTGCTTTCATTATTGCTAGTATGGTAGAAATACCGAAAGTACTCCAATATTGTATATATATTTTATGTTTTTGCATTTTTCAAATATCCGTTCACGAATTCAAATTATAATCTCTGTTTTTGAATGTTTATTAATTTATTTTCTACTCATTTCAGTTACTTTTTTTTTTTTTTTTTTCATTTCTTTAAGAGTTTTTAAATTTACTCTTAAGCAGTAGCATTGTTTTTAATTTAACTGATTATTTTTGATTTGTATTTAGTGTATAAGGTAATGGTTAAGGAACCTTATTGTATAATTGTACCTCTGTAAATGCGACTCATATAATAAACACTTCTTCTTCTTCATATAATTTATGAAATAGTCAATATTTTAAAAATATACGTTTTTCTTTATGTTTTATTGATTTTCAGCAGCAAACTGTCGATTGGTTTTGGAGGAAGATTCATAGTGACCTGAAGAGGTTCGTAGGTTCATAGTGACCTGAAGAGGTTCGTAGGTTCATAGTGACCTGAAGAGGTTCGTAGGTTCATAGTGACCTGAAGAGGTTCGTAGGTTCATAGTGACCTGAAGAGGTTCGTAGGTTCATAGTGACCTGAAGAGGTTCGTAGGTTCATAGTGACCTGAAGAGGTTCGTAGGTTCATAGTGACCTGAAGAGGTTCGTAGGTTCATAGTGACCTGAAGAGGTTCGTAGGTTCATAGTGACCTGAAGAGGTTCGTAGGTTCATAGTGACCTGAAGAGGGGACATGGAAGTGTCCCGAAATATTGTCATAAAAAAGAAAAAGAAGACTCTTTTGAAAAAAAAAGAAAAAAATGCTGGGAAAAATAAAAATCAACAAAGGAAGAGCGAAAATTAAATTGAATAATTCGTGATGGAGATGTACATTACTGGTGATTAACCGACGACTTTGCTTCGCTTTGCTCATCTCTGTTTTCGTTTGTGCCACTTATCCCTTTTCTCTTGTCGACTCTACTTTTAAGAATATTTTTCAACTGACTGTCTTCTACTACTGTTGTCATGAATTTCTAGGCTGTGTTTGGAGATTTCTAAAATCCAGGTCTCTGCCCCATCTTAAAGCGCTAGTTCTTACAAAGCCGGTGCTAATCTGTGGCTGCGGAGGCTGGTCCTTGACAATGGTTCCAGAAGATACAGCAGCTAGAAAGCAAGGTTTTGTGGGGTAAGGTGGGACCCACCATGGGATGCTGTTCTGGGACACGAAATTTAGTATAAGGATATAAAAGTTCCAGATTTGAAGAGTTTCAAATAGAAATTTAATTGATTAATTCGGCCAAGGGGAAGTACATTTCTAGTCATTCACCCATGATTGTTCTTCTCAAGAAAGGTGAACACCGTTCACACAACTGCCATGAATATTCTGATCAATTTCTAACAAATTATTCATAAACACAACTTCACTTTGCACAAATTGAGAAGTTGTGTAACAAGTGGAATATTCTAAACATGAAATTGGGTCTAACACGAGAAACCTATTTGTAGATATCAATATATTGGACACATTCAAAATAAAACCACAACACATCTAGCTCTGACAATGAACAAGGGACTCACATGAAAATTTCATAAGGACCTTCATCGGATTGTCGGGTGTGTATATAATCGACTTTTCTATCCAGCAACATATGCTATCGAAAAGGAAATATATGATTCAGTGCTCTGCTGCACGAGGCGAATTCCAGAAGTGTAAAGATAATCTTCTGTTTACATACCGTCCTGTAGTGGCAACTTAATACCCATTTTGCTTGATTTTCGCGAAAACGGTTAGTCCCATCGAAAAATTAGTTCTTACCAAAAAATTTCTTATTAAATTTTGAGGAGACAATTATCCTTTTAGATTTGAGATAGGAGCAATGCGAAAAACGTTATAACGTCCCAAATAATACACAATAAATTTTCCATAAGAAATAGTTTTGTTTATATTGAAACGAAGGAACTCACTTGTTTAGAAGGATCCATAAGAGAATTGAAGGAAACGTTATGGCCGATATAGCTGCAAAGGAACAGGGTGGTAGCCCGGGCCTGCACACAGTCAGCCACATCCTGGAGGAGTGTCCTGGATGCAGGGATACTAACAAGGGGATCAACACGAGGATGTTGGAATTGGAAGACAACGGCAAGACTATAGAAGACATTCTAACAGCGATGAAGGAAGGCGACCTTATGGAGAAGATCTAATACGAACGACATGATTGCATGGCGTAAAAGATCTTGTTATCGAACCCCACCAAAAAAACTAACTACAGTAGTACTATTGTAACTAATTTGAATAATTATTAAAAATAATAAAAATCAAATATATGTAAGTTGTCATAACTCATGTCCGGGCTTTAACTACAAGGTCTATCGCCTACTACCAGAGCGCTCCTTCGTCGCTCTGTTGGACAGGAGCCAAATTCTACTGTACGAGTCCTACATTTTGTCAAGCCTAAATTTTTATTCACCTAAGGATCTTTAACGAGTACCTGACATAGAACAGGATAGGGGTCTCGTCCCACCATACGTGATGTGGCCATTACAGAATTTTCATGTACCAACCACATTTTTACAGATCACTCTCCCTCTCCCTCCCCCTCCCACCTCTCCCCTCTCTATACTCATATAACTGGATGTAAGAAAGTTACTATCGGATTTCCGATACACAATGAAACAAAGAAAACAATTTACATCGAAGTAGTACGTTTTTAGAAATTATTTGTAATTATTGTAAAAACGTTGTTGGTATAAGAAAGACCTGTTATGGACTACATTACATATATTTTACTATCCCAGCTATATTAAGTATAGGGGAAGCTATGTAATCTGTCAGAAATTCAAATTTGAGTTTAATAACTTGCCCTTGTAATTTATCGACATGAGAACCCAGAAGACCTATTGATTTATGGCTCAAACCGTGAATTGTTCTAGAAGGAAAACGAAAACAGAGTTGGTCACAATTCATATCAGGGAGGTATGTAAGCAACTTGTTGTCCACTATAATGGGCACAGAACGTTTCAAAAACGTTTTAAAAGTACATTTTATTAAACCCGAAGAAATCATGTAAGTCAGTTAGTTATTATGACTCATGCCCGGGCTTTAACTACAAGGTCATATATCGCCTACTACCAGAGCGCTCTTTCATCACTCCGGTGGACTATGGGAGTGCTAAATTTTGCCTACCCTAAACTTTTATACACCTTGGGCAGGGGTGTTTAACGAGTACCTGACATCGTACAGGCTCGGGACCATCGCTTATCGTCCCATCCGAAGGACGGCGTGCTTAAGTTTACTTTATCTCCCGGATAAAATAAACTAAGGGCCCCGGCCGGGTTTCAAACCCACTATCTTGAGCTCAGAAGGCAAGCACGCATACCACTGAGCTACCGGCCCCCTCTATGTGAGTCAGTTCAGGAACACATATAAATATGTAGGTTACCTTCTCATAAACATAAAAGGTTTCTTTTCATATGTTTCAATCACAAACTTATTACAATTTATATTTTTTTATATTTTTTCTCATCACTCTTTTCTGTTTATAATAAAGAGAGGAGAAAAAAAAAAAAAAAAAACTTTGTTGTTTTTGTGCAGTGACACGCGAACATTTTTTCTACACTTTCATTCAAGAATATTACAATAGGACGTAAATGAATGCCCTATTTCAGGGAACACAACTTTGAAACTTTGGAACATGAATGCAGCTTTGTGAGATGGTCAAAAAGAGTCCAATTTCGGTATTGATAAGCTCTGGAGCTGAAATGAAAATAAACTGAAAATGGTTAGTCCTATCGAAATATTAGTTCTTACCAAAAATGTTTCTTATAAAATATCCAATCGCTTTGTGTCGTCATACTCGGACTTTAACTACGAGGTCATATCACCTACTACCAGAGCGCTCTTTCGTCACTCTGGTGGACATGAGCCCGACACTACTATAGGAGTCCTAAATTTTGCCTACCCTAAATTTTTATTTAGCTACGGTAAGGGTCTTTACGAGTACCTGACGATCGTACAGGCTCAGTATCATCGCTTAACGTCCCATCCGAAGGAAATCATGCTTATAATTATAAATAGTGGCCACTATAGAAACAGAAAAAAGACGGATATAGTTTTAAGTAATGAGTTCATAAGATTTCTATTTGTAAATTATTTCAAATTTTTATTTCCAATCTTCGTTATTCAATTCATAATGTAGGTTAAATAAAAAATAAACAGTATATTTGTTTTCTTATTCTATGCTATTCATTTTCTCTGCGAACCCAATATGATAATTTATACCTATGGATTAGATAACATTTTTGCAAATTTAAGAAAACAAGATGGCATCTCTTTAGTATCTTTAGAAGAAATCCAATTGAAATAATTATTAGTTGAAATTTTTTAAATACGTGCACTTCTTGAACTTTCGATACTTTTTAGGGCCCATTCGGAAACTACTGTAAAAATCAAATTTTAGTAGAATACCAGCTATAATTTCTACAGGAAATATGGTAATTTATTTTAATTATATTATTTGTTTATTTATTATTAATTTTACTAATTCAATTATAATTTATAAATTTATTTTATTTAACATATTTCATAATTATCACAATATATGTTAAACTTAATGTTTGTAACATTAAGTTTTCAAAGGAATATTTAGGTAGGTTTAGAGAGAATTCCGCTAATAACCTACCAACAGAGCGTGTAATTTTGACTACGGCAGTTGTCTGTACTATTGAGTGAGGATTAAATACAACGTGCAGCTATAGACTGTAGACTCCAAACGCCGGCCACTATTCCCTCAGGATAAGTCCCAGATCCCACTTTCACCAGGCCACAAATCCCAGACTCCCTTCCATACACTTTTTTTACCCGACCGATAATATTTCTTCGCTGGCTTCTTCCTTTTTCCCTTTTTTTCAACGAGTCTCATTTATCAAAAGATTTTCATTTGTTTTTTTAATTTTTTTTTATCATCCTTGATCCACCTCTTTAATCTCTCTCCTTTGCACAAACGGAAGCTTTGATAAACTATTTTATAATTATATTTATGATGAAACTAGCTGTAGTTCCAGGCGTTACTCTAGAGATCACTAATGTACAGGAAGTTGTGTGTGGCCTTGGAACAGCAACAGCGCAGTCAAGTCCCGCTCATCATACTTGCAGCCACTCAAAACCGTCCTGGTTAGTGTCGTTGACCATTTCTTCAAGTACCCCTTCTGGCCTGAATAAAAACATTCCAGACGCTACGTGTCCAATGCTAGAACCCATCTAACACTCTCGTTATATGAATTTATGTATAATATAATTTTTGTGAGGACGCCGGTAGCCTACAAGAGCTCAAGATCCTGGGTTCGAAATCCGGCCGAGGTCCTTAGGTTTTTATCTGGGAGGTGAATTAGCCGATGCTCCCAAACCTGTACGATGTCAGGTATTCGTTAAAGACCCCAAGCATAGTTGAATACTCTTGGGTAGGCAACATTCAGGACTCCCATTGTAGAGTCGGGCTCAGATCAACCAGAGTGATGAAATAGTGCTCTGGTAGTAGGCGATATGACCTCGTAGTTAAAGCCCGGGCATGAGTCACAATAACCAAAGAACCCTGGCCTCCTTCCCAAACCTCCTTAATTCCTGTTGCATAAAACATGCTTATGCAGTTAACCGTCTCCTCAAGAAAAATCAAGTGATCGCACCTTCATAAAGGTATAGATAGGTATTCATTACAACATTCAAAACGAACTAATGACAACACACATACATATGTTCAATTCTCTTCGCAGGATGTCAAGAAAGAGAAAACCTTCAGGATCTTTGCTGTTATTCCTTTCACATGCAAGAAATAAGAAAAGCGAAGAGCCATAACTACTTCCTTTGTTTCAACTCGAACCGAATGACCATCAACAAACATGAACATACGTTCAACCGTTTTCCACAAAGATAACTTCAGACATTTTTCTTTATGTTTTCCCATTATATTCCAGAAATTGAGTTATATTCTATATGAATCGTTGAAGAACCAATATATATTTTTTTGAAAACTTGTTGATGCTTTGAATAAAATTTTATATTTAGAGAAATTGCGAGAGAAAACCAATTAGATTTTTGATTTTGCACAGAAAAAGGGAGATATATTCAAATATAGCCTATGTTATTTCCACGTTTTTCCTCCCATTTTCATGAATAATTCATGATTACTACCTGTAGGTTAGCTCAAAGCACTGCGACTGTTTTCATTGATGTTTTTTTTTTGCATTTTTTTTTTCAAGACTTCAAAACGTCAAGCTACTGTATATTAGATTCAAATAAAAAAAAAAAAAAGAAATTAAAAATTTATGGAAATGATAATCCTGAAAAAGACATTGAAGAAATGTCAATAATTGAAGAGGTGAGTGGATAAAGGGGGGAGGGGGGGGGGGGGGGGGGGGAGTTCTATCTACGAAATAAAACTCATTCCCGAACGGGATTCGAACCTGCAAACCATGGTGAGACCATGCTACCAAAGCCCTACGCTCTAGCCCGCACGGCCACCATGGTCCCCCATCCCGTCCGGGGATGAATACATTCATCCTCTTGGGAGTTACACTCGTATTCACAGACAAACAGACATTTTTTTTTGCATATTTGGAATGTAGAGGTCGGAAAACATGAAATTCCGTTGAAAACTCCCCACCGATTACATATATCCCCTATACAGCTATTTTAGGTAAGCGTCTAGCCGTCGTTGATATCCACCGGACACGAAAGCAGTAGCCGGGGTTTCAGAAACATGAGAAGAATGGCTCCACATTTTCTCTTCACGTTCCTCTAACTCCCATCTCCCCCTTAACTCCTTCCTCCAATCTTCCTCTTTCGTCTTCCTTTTGTCCCCATTGTCTTCAGATAACTTTCCACATCGATCTGCACATTTTTTAATCTTTTATACTTTCTTCAGTTATCCCCTCCCCTCTCTTCATTTTGTATTGCGTCCAGTCTTTCTTCATTGACAGATTAACGTTAGGGGAGAGAGAAAGAGAGAGAGAGAGAGAGAGAGAGAGAAAAAAAGATGGAATTTCAGGACTTTTTACTTCCCCAGCGGATGTATAAGGGAAGTTATGTAATCGGTCAGAAATTCAGATTTTCCGATCTGCTGTCTGTGAACACGATATCTACCAATAGAATGCATATCGCACACCCAGTTCAAGACAGACACAATTCATTTTTGAGTTATATACATGTTAAGATGCTTCATTGTAAACTCTATACAGTGCTACAGTATTGCAGCTCAAAATGTAATATTTCACTGTTATTATTTACAAAAAATAGTATTACATTAATAAATTTCTCTTAAATTGTTTAGTGCAATAGTATCGGATTTTGACTTACGCTAGTCTTAAATTTATGTATCACATGAATAAAGAGCAAGACTATCTGTGACATCACCGAGGAGGTGATGTCACGTGAAGAGAAAAAGAGAGATATAGAAAAAGGGAGAAGAAATAAAAATCTTAAATCTTGTTTTCCCATAAACTAGCTTTTTTGAGTTACGATAGTCTTGAACTGGGGGTGCGATATATAAACACGAAATGTGATACGTGTATACGGACGACATCACTTTTATGCAAATCGGTCAAAGGAACGTAGGGGATTTGGTGGGGAACTTAATACGAAAACTCCAATATCTGCCACTTTAATGAATGTGTCAACATGAAATTTTATATATAAATTCAAAACGCCGAAGGACAGCACCTAACTTTCCAGGAACTCGGCCGAAAGGGAGGGGGAAGAAAGAAGGAGGGAAACTAGCTAAGAGGTTTACAAATCATAAAAGTCATTGATGAATTACTGGCAATCTACTACCCCATCAATCAATTAAGTGTTCACTCTCCCTCCAAAACCAATCTACTACTCGGACTAAACAAATCAATAATATACTTACTAATGGACTTACTAATCCTCATACGAAATATATTACGAACACATTAATAACATCGCCTGTTATTAAAGTTTTTGAGTCGAGCCCGCTTCCTCCGATTCCTCCCTTCCCTTCCGCTCATTTCGCGGAAAATTAATAGGTGCTGTCCTTATAGAGTTTTGAATTCAAATATAAAACTTCATGTCGATATTTATAAGATCATAAGTCATTTGGGTTTTTGCGTTTAGCTTCTCTTTGGTCGTTCACTAGCACATACTGAGACAGACATTTTTATTTTTTACTTTTTCAAAACAGAATTTGGAATACATAAAATTCCGGTGAATATCAACTCAGCTCTCTGACGATCCCCATAAAAACTACAAAGTATATAATATATACTTTGTATATATATGAAGTTATGACTATATATATAATATATATAGTCATAACTTTTCAATTTTTGTCAAAAATTAACGTCAATAACTAGAAAATATTTTGTTGTGTGTGACAGAGGGATAGAGAGAGACACAGGGGTAAAATCTATTTAAACATACTTCATTATTTTCAGCTCAGATTCATAAATTGTTATTTTCTGGAAAAGAAAATGGAAAACAGTGGGTTATAATAAATTCAATAATTGGGGCTACTGAGAAAAACCAAAGAAAATTACATAATAAAAAATTCATTTAAATTGGTTGGCTGTTTGAGGTTTTTTTAAAAGAGCTTTTAATGAAGGCAGCCTCTCTGACGTGGGGAAGTTAGAAGTTCATTTAGTATTTGTGGTTGTGCGGAGGAACAGAGGAACAACAACGAGCTATCTACAGGTGTGTCTTATCTGGGAGGTAAGAATAAATTGAGCACGTCGTCTTTCGGTGATCCCGAGCCTGTGCTATGTTAGGTACTCGTTGATGACCCCTAACCTAGAAACTTGGTGTAATATAAACAAGCCCGTTGCCAAGGCAACGGATTTAGAAGCCACTATATATATATATATTTTTTAAACCAATTTAGAAAAGGACAAAGAAAATAAGAAGAAAGAAACCTAAGGATGAAGAAAATAAAATAGAAAATCAACAGGAAGAAAGTAAGAATAACTTTAAAAGGAAGAAAAGGTGGCTGTAGGCCTAACCTTACAGTTATCAACCAACATTTTCTACATCAATTACCAGATCCACCGACTTTAAAATGAAACCAAATTTTCAGAAGGGACTATTTTAACACCCAGGAACAAAATGAAACAGCTAAAAGAAGAAGGAATGAAGAAAATTTCAGGAAATTATAAGCAAAATTAAGAAAAGGTCAATAATTAAAAAACGAGTCGGTAGAAGGTTGTGAAAATTTTTAGGAAAAGACAGTTAATTATTAAGAAGAATTTGAAAAAGGAAAAGAAGAGAAAAACTACCCACATCAGATGGAAAAGCCAGCTCAAAATTTCAAAAAGGAAGCAAGTTCCAAAAATGATCCAATTATAGAGGACGGATCCAATCCAAAGCAGTATAAATGATCTGAAGGTGTATATCACAAAATTTACATGCTATTTTCGAGAGATGAAGGAGTCAAAATTAAAAAGAAAAGTTACAGAAAATTAAGATGACAATTTAGAAGAAAGAAGAAACGGAAGAAAGGAGAGAAAACACCAAAAAATATTATTATTTAGAAGTAAAACAAGAGACAACAGGAAAAAGAAACTCGAATTTGCTACCCATAATTCCGTGCGGAGGCAGTTTAGTCAGTCTACGCTGGGTTCTGGTAGAGGTGGAACCGGTGAGAGACTAGTCTCTAATTTTTTTAGACAAAATGTGTAAAAAGTTGTGAGTGACAATTGAAAGTGAGTGAAAGTGACCGGTAAAGGGTTGAAGGGATGTGGAGAAAGTGTGGACTCCAAAATTTGTGTTAAAAAAAAGTAAAGTAAATTGTTTATACGTTCAAGGGTGACGTCACCAGGTAATATCCATTTTGTATATAATTTTCAATATGGCCACTTTAATTTTCAAATTTATAAATTTTTTCTTAGTAAAGCCAGATTATTTATAAACATGTTTTAATTTCTTTTTAATTTCCCCATATCTCTCTCAATGAAATTCAAATCTCAAAACTCATAGGCCTTGCGAATCATCACCTTTGAGATAAGCGCCAATCGTTATCGGGACATAATATTTAATAATCTTAATTTTCAGAATCACACCGGGAGACTTTTGGATTTTTGGATTGGTGCGAGTAACGTAGTTTGAAAATTTTACAGAGTTATTTATAACATATGTTTTTCATTTTTTTAAGAGCTTCACTCAACCATATGGTAGATTATTTTATTTTTGAAATTATAGATTTAATTAACTTAAATTTTTTTTTTATTATTCAAAATTTTATTCATTTTTTTAATTTATTGTGAAATCCATCAAGTCAATAAAAGACAATAAAAACCTTTCATTGGGTAGGCAAGATTAATGAAGAGATAACGAAATCACTGGCTTATTGTATTTCTAGCATGAATCTGATTGTTTGAGAATTGTATGAACGAAATTGGGATTTGGCTGACATTAATAGGTGGATCCGTCGGGTTCTCGATACGCAAATGAAGTGTAGTGTCGGTACATATCGGAGAATGTTCCTGATATCAGATAAACAGACACAGATACAAAGAGAGACAGGATTTTTTTTTGATTTTTGAAAGAGGGGTGGAAAAACATGAAGTTGTGGTGAAGTTTGAATTTCTGACCGCTTAGAACTGCCCCGTTACATCGTACAGCTGGAGAAGTAAGATATATTTTTTTGTTCACTGATCCATGGATCTTCCGTTACTATTATTGTGGCTTCTTTAACTCTTTTTTGTTACATTTTCTTTTTTCATGATTACTTTAGTCCAGTATGTAAAGATGTTTAAAAAACTGTATAATTTTCTCTTGTTTCAGCTGACATAAATGAATTTTGATTCGAGAGAGCGATAAATTTAATAAATAGAGGGGTTGAGTGCTCGAACACAATGAAAAGTCCATAATGAAAAATTCATTCTAGTTTGTTGGCTGTTTGAGGCTCTTTAAAGAGGCTTTTAATCAAGGGAGCCGCTCTGACATGGGGAAGTTAAGTGACGAAGTCTGTGACGAAGTCTGCACAGTGTTGTAAGGCTGAGCGAAGTTGTAGCAACTTATCAAATTCATTTGCATACGTAACACATGGGGCCAAGATAGCAGCCTTGGGGGCCGCACCGCAAAGGGGCCTCCTTTATAAATGTATAATCCAGGCCCCACCTCCCTCTTTCATACTTAAACTACACTCCTTTAGCTTCCTTCCGACGTAAAAGATACCTGCATAATATATGTATACATAACGTAAATATACTGACAAAACATGTCGTAAACCACAGTATACGAAAAGATAGGATGGTCCTATACAGGATAATAGTGACTATACTTCAAAAAAAAATAAATATAGAATATATGTGGCCACTACAGGACTTGCTTATACGAACAACGGTTACTCTTCTCAAAATCATTTTACTGGTTTTACAGGATATAAGATAGTAATTGAGTGAGACTTTCTTCTACTCAGTAATCCCAGTATGAAATGATTTTGAGAAGGGGAAGGAAAGACAGAATGATTTGTAAAAGGCGTGGTTCGTATAAGAAAGTCTTGTAATGGTTACCTCATATATATTCTATTTTTTATTTATTATATAATTTTTTATAAAAACTGCCAAAAATAAAAATATATTTTATAGTTTGTTGCTAAGCGATACAATTTAATTCAATTAAAACCCGGAGGTTGAAAGTAGCGTAGTTGTATTGTGTGCAGTGTTGAAGGATTCTTTAAATAATAAGCAGAAAAGAGTGTGGGTCAGGAATTATTTGAAGAAGCGACCGACCCATGGTCATGGTAACCTACTTTGCGAACTGAGCTTGGAACCTACACTTTATCAAAATTTCCTCACACTGCGCTCTCATGCTACAAAATATTGACAGGCCCGCAAAAATTTTCTAAACTTTCAGAAAACTTTTGAACACCTCACAAAATATTGAATACCCCTTTTTTTGCACAATATTTGTCCTCACACTCTCAACAATTTTGCACAAAACCGACATCTTCAAATTTTTGAGCGAAATTTTTGCCAGTGTGAGGGCCCCTTTAGAGTATTTTTTTGACTGTTTCTTTCGTTCGTTTAGTTTCCGACTCAAGAAAAAAAAAAATATATATATATATATATAAAGAATTCAGAATTTATGCGCATTTATATTAAAAATTATAATAGAAAGCACCTTTCGAATACGTATTCAAGTCCATTCTGTTCTCTGATCCAATGGACAGACACAGGAATGTAAACATAAAGGTTATTGTTCTAGGCGACCCTAAAAAAAAAAAAGAAAGGGAGATGCGAGGTGGACAATAGACAGAAGGAAAGTGGCCCATCTGTTTTTGTGAGATGAGGTGAGGTGAGGTAGTGTGGCTGTGTGATTGGGGGCTTAGGTCCCTTGTGTTGAGGAAGCCCTACTGACCTCGTAAACCACCAGCCTGTCATGCATAATAGATGAACTGCTGTCTTCAGACCACCCAAATCCCAGTTTTACTGGCTCTCAAACCTCGCCCCTCGCTCATCTCAATTCTGGCCCCCCCTCCATCAAACCAAATAATATAAGTAGATACAGGCAGCAAATTTTATAGCTTAGCAATCGAAGAATTGAGCACAAAAAATCACCGGCAATGTCTCCCTGACACCCCCTAAAACCAAATGTTTGGGCTAAAAGTCGAAAGTTGACTCACTTAGAGGCTTCTCAATCCTCTTGCTAAATTTTATGTCGATACATTCATTCCATCGGCAGTTTCTATAGATGTTGATCTTCGATAGATGTCGTCCTTATGGGGTTTTCACCGAATCTACATGTTTTCAAAACCCTGATTCCAAAAAGTAAAACCCCAGATAGACTGAATAAGTCGACACGAAATATTATATATGTATCTAGAACCCCATTAGGACAATACCTATTAATTTTCCCAATTAAGTATAATGTTGTCTTGCTCATATCGACCCCAAGGTAAAACAATCGCCCAAAAAGAGGCTAGAATTTAAAGATGGCTTAACACAAAAACTCAAACAACTGCCGATGTAAAGAATGTCTCGACACAAAGTGTTATATGTGAATCCAGAATCCTCTAACGATGACACCTATTGTTTTTTCAGCTAAACCGATCAAAAGGAGCGGATTAGGAGGGAGGCTTAACATATATATTTTAATAACTGCCGATAGAATGAATGTATCGACAGGAAATTTTACATGTGTGACCGAAACCCCAAAATGTTAACATCTATCGATTTTCACCTAAATCCGCCAGAAGGGAGAGGGGATTAGGGGATCACATTCATCAATTTTCAGCGGAATCGACAGAAGGGAAGGAGGGGAACGGGGGGAGGGGGGGGGGGGGGACTCAAATCAAAGCCCCCAATAACTGCAGTTGTAATGCATTTATCGACCCAAAAGTTAGTATGAGGATTTAGAAGTCCCGATGTAAGTCAGCTGTTGAATATTAACACAAACTGATTTACCGACTACGTTGTTTTTATTTTATCTTACGATGGCTAAATGTTTTCGTTGTCTCTCGAGATGAGACACCTACTCCAGAAGGAAGAGATGTTGGAAAAGAGCCGGGTGACACCCCAAAATAGATCAGCTACAGTTGGGCCGACAGACTCCTCATCCAGTTCACACAACTTGCTAAACTACGAGTAGATCGGGAGACTTCAAGTAGGTAAACTGATTTTCAGAACTGAGACGACAACATAGTTCCAAGGTTATCTCAATTATGTTTTGGCACAGATTTACTGGGTGAGTAATCTTAGTAGTTCTAGTAATCCTAGTAGTTCTAGTAATCCTAGTAGTTCTAGTAATCCTAGTAAATCTAATAATCCTAGTAGTTCTAGTAATCCTAGTAGTTCTAATAATTCTAGTAGTTCTAATAATTCTAGTAGTTCTAGTAATCCTAGTAGCTCTTGCATCTGAATAAGCCATTCTACAGATCTAGTAATCCTAGTAGTTCTAGTAGTCCTAGTAGTTCTAATAATCCTAGTAGTTCTAATAATTCTAGTAGTTCTAGTAATCCTAGTAGCTCTTGCATCTGAATAAGCCATTCTACAGATCTACATTCTCGAAGAGTAGACAGCTGTTGACACGGAGCTTAAAAAAAAATTAGTTTCTAAAGTTCACTCTGAGAAGAAATCTTACAATTAAAACTTAAAAACGTCAGTTAACCACAAACGATGTATTTTTCCAGCACGAATTATCTAATTAAGTTTCGCTCTCCCTCCGAAATGAAGCCAATACACGAATTCACAATTCACGCGCCGGTGGCTTAGTGGTATGCGTGCTTGCCATCTGAGCTCAAGATCGTGGGTTCGAAACCCGACGGAGGCCCTTAGTTGCATTTTATCTGGGAGGTAAAATAAACTTAAGCACGCCGTCCTTCGGATGGGACGTTAAGCGATGGTCTCAAGCCTGTACGATGTCAGGTACTCGTTAAAGACCCCTACCCTAGGTGAATAAAAATTTAGGGTAGGCAAAATTTACGACTCCCACAGTAGGGTCGGAATCAAGTTCACCAGAGTGACGAAAGAGCGCTCTGGTAGTAGGCGATACGACCTCGTAGTTAAAGCCCGGGCATGAGTCATAAAACCTAAGCCTAAACCTATATATTTTTTTACGGGATTCGTTTACTTTTTTAAGAGTAATTACCTTTACTGTGTCGGTGACGGACGCTGAAGGTGCTTAGCCGGTAAGGTCCACTCCACAAACATTGTACACTTATATGTACTAGCGTTTTTGGCACCACACCATTTTTGCGGGTTAATGATATTTCAAAAAGAATTTTGTTTTATTTACTTATTATAATTTTCTAGTATATTACTCAATATTTATTGAGAAAAAATAAATAACTTTACTTGTCTTCAAGTTAACGCCCCTCTATTCATTGATTCTAAAATTCATATGCACCCTTCCGAAAACATATTCCTGAGTATGCAGATTCAAGGTATGGAGTTTGATCGGAAAACGTTCAGCCATCTTCCCATGATAAACAGCTATTTGTTTGGCTTGGAACAGGTAAGACTAAAATAAGGACGATTGGATGAGGACCTTGCTAGCCTCTACGCCCTGAGGTGGCTGTTGCCAACTAAACATAGAATTACCTCCCAATTTCTTAGTCATTCACTTGGAGAATTTATCCTTTCTGGGTAATATATGCAGACGAGTTCCCGTTACGAGCTTGAGCCCCCGCGGAAGGAATATTAGATGTGAGGTAATGTTATGTTGGCCCCCCTGAAGGAGCTATTGAAAGACACTTCAACATCGAACCATGAAAGAATCATTCATTCAATACAAGATTATTAAAAGCAGGCCAAGAGGAGCAGAAAAAAAATATATATATTATTAATATAGGTATTATAAAATCAATTATTATTACATAAATAAAACAAACTTATTTTTTGAAATATTGTCTATTCCACTAAAGATATTTATAAAAATAAAACTACCGGTTTCGGCCTCACGTCATCGCCAGGTCTAGTTATGAACTCATAACGGGGGTTCATAACTAGACCTGACGATGGAGTGAGGCCAAAACCGGTAGTTTTATTTTTATAAATATCTTTAGTGGAATAGACAATATTTCAAAAAATAAGTTTGTTTTATTTATTTATTACGAATTCCACAATATGTCCACGTTCCTCAACTTAGAAGTTATTATTATTATATGTATAAAAACAGCTGTTCGGAGTGAAGTAACTTAATTAGTGAACAAATATACAAAAATGGACTAGTCGCATTTTGTTTTAAAATCGATGAATGGAGACAAAAGACGACGATCAGCTGTTTTAAATAGTGAGAAACAGTGAGAAAAAGTTGTGGAAGTGGAGAGTCTAGAGAGAGAAGTGTTTTTAGGGTTTAGGTGTAGTCAACCAGTCTAAGAGAAGATGTAGGAGGGAAAAATATAACATTGGAAGTACGTAGAAGAGAAAAGGTACTTTTTATTTATATGTAAATATGCCCAAAGTATAAAAGAATTACAAATAATGGCCACTATAAAACAGAAAAAAAACTGATATAGTTTAATGTAATTAGTTCGTAAGATTTCTTTTTGTAAATAATTTTTTTTTTTTAGTTTTTCAAGATTAGTTATTAAATTCATAATGTAGGTTTAGTGTTAAATATACCCAATTCTCTTATTCTATGCTATTCATTTTCTCTGTGAACCCAGTAAGATAATTTATACCTTTGGATTGGATTGAACATTTTTGCAAATTTAGAAAAACAAGATGACATCTCTTTAGTATCTTTATAAGAAATTGAAATAATTATTAATTTAAATTTTTAAAAATATGTGCACTTTCTTCAAAATTGCACGTCTTGAACTTTCGATATTTTTTAGGACCCATTTTCAGAAATTACTGTAGTTATCAAAATTTAGTAGAAAAACAGCTACAATTGTCTACAGGAAATGTGCTAATTTTATTTAATTATTTATTTATTATTAATTTTATTAATTCAATTATTATTTAATAAATAATAGGTATTTATATTTTATAATTATGACACTGTATTAGTTGTTTATAATACTCAAAGTTTGTATTTATGATATAATAAAGATAATAAAATCGAATCCAACAGGAAGAGTTAACACAAAAACTGTAATGACTACCATTGAAATTAAAGCATACAACATTCACAAAATTTCATATGTAGTTTCAAAATCCTATATGAAGAACAGTTATTTATTTTTAATGGAATCGGCTTAAGTGAAGGTGTGGAGGAGAGGAGAGCCCAACTTGAAAAACGCTAACTCCTGATGTATTGAATATATCTGTAAGAAATTTCACATTTAAAGTCATCCTGTTAATTTTCAGCAAAATCGGCCGAAGGGAAGAGGGAGTTCATTTCAAAAACCCTAATAACGGCCAATGTAATGAATTTATCAACTCAAAATTTTGTATAGTAGAACCTCTATAAGTCAAACATCAAGGGAGACGCCAAAAAATTCGAATTATAGAGTTTTCGACTTATGGAGGATTTCGACAGGCGGATTTTGATTCGACTTGTAGAGGTTATGATTCATTCTAATTAATTGAGTTAGAAAGGTGAAATAAATAAAAATTCAAGTTACAGAGGTAAGAAACATATTTATATTTATTATAAATCAACATTATTTCAAAACATCCTTAGAAGTCAGTAATTTTTTTTTCTTTAGATAATTGGTAATCCTATTTATTGTATACTCCTAAATTGTTTTCTAAGAAACAATGGTGTACATTGTCGGCAAATTCTTAAATTCGGTAAATTATTTTTCTTCGAGCTATAGGGGTAATAAGTTTCAAATAATCGAGTTGTAAAGGTTGTAAAATAAAACATTGCTATGTTCGAGATACAGAGGACCAATTTATTTTTTCGAGTTATAGAGGGAAAATATGTACCAAAATGGCTTGTAGGGACTCCCTGATTATTCCGACTAATAGAGGGTTGAGATTTCGAGTAATGGAGGTTTTGGGGCTTGAAGGGAAAGGAACAACACTTTTTTTTCGAGTTTTGGAGGTTTTCGACTTATCGAGGTTCGACTTAAAGAGGTTCTACTGTATTAGCATTTAGGAACCTCTATGTAAATCAACTATTGATTATTAGCTCAATCGATTTACTGGTTTTGGAGGAAAAGCGAAAAGTTAATTGATTAATCCGTTCTGGGGAAGTACATTGCCGGAGATTCAACAACGATTTTTTTTTTTTAATTTATTTATTTATTTTAATTATTTTTTTTATTATTATTTTCCTTAAAGTTTATAGTGAAATAGATGAGTACATTTTAAACGTTCGGACCATGGTAACCAATACAGTTTTTCAAACTAAAACCATAATATCTGTCTCTGCTGAAATTTAGTGTAAAACAGAAGCGAGTTGTGAAGAGGACATGTACAGCGAGGTAGGTAATGGAAGCCTGGAGTGCGGCTGGAACTGGATTAGCCATGTCTGTGATCCTCGCTGCTCGCTGCTCGCTGGATACATTCCACAATCAGACACTTCATTTACATTTCTAATCATCATCCAATATACAATTTATACAGCTCATGTTACAACACCACAGACCCGTTGGGACTCTTTCATTTTTCAACATGTTTCAAATTTCAACACGGTAATGTTTGTTCAGTTCCACTCTTGATGTGGCTAACTGCTGTTGTGAAAGGTGTGAAAAATGTAAAAAAATTATAGGCCAAAAAAAAAAAAAAAAAAAATTATAAAGTAATTAGGTACAAACTGATTTAAAATCCCAAAATTTATAACCCAGATCAACTCCAACCATACCTAAACCTGAATGCTCCTTTCTCACACATCAAAGCACTGGCTCAACTCTATATGGCAAGTACTATCTTAAAATCAGTTACAAAAATTATGTATACACCCTTAATCCTGAGGAACTTTGTACAATCTGCAATAAAAACGAATTGGAAGACGTATACCACCTGTTAATATCCTGTCCGATATACTGCCACTTCTTGCCTCAAGACCGATCCCACTTTCATACATTACTCCTGGCCCATAATAAGAATGATATCTCATACATTTTCTATTATTTAATCAGCGCTCTGAAACTTAGATCATTCATTGTTAATGAATAATGTATTTCAACTTCCATATTATATTGATATTCAATACCTACATCCCCACTCCATATTTACTGTCTTTGTTACATTATTATTATTATTATTAATTTGTAATTACTTATTTTATTTATACTTTTTTTATTTATTTAAGTTATTTATTTAGTTTGTTAAAGGTTCCTGTATATATGTCATTCTTGTTCAGCTGATCAATATATAATTTTGGAAATGTTAATATTGTAAATAACTGACTCAATTGTGTAGGGGTGATCCCTTTAAACAATAAAAATTATTATTATTATTAATAAACTGATTTAAAATTCAGAACGTAAAATTCTTTACTATTAGTATTTGAGCTTCGGCCGCTTGGCAAAAAATGCGTCAATAACGGATTTCTGGACGGCGTTTCTTAATTTTTTCAAAAACCATGAATCTAAGAGAGTCCTCTTATGACCAAAGATCGCAAACGTCAAAAAAGTTAGTTATGTAGTTGTTGTCAGTAATACCTGCGCATATCGCCTACTACCAGAGCGCTCTTTCGTTGCTCTGGTGGACGTGAGCCTGACGCTACAGTGGGAATCCTAAATTTTGCCTACCCGCTTAGCTACTTAAAGCAAAGGGTCTTTAATGAGTACCTGACATAGCACTCAATTTTTACACCCCTACCCTAGGTGAATAAATCTGGGTAGACAACATTTAGGACTCCTATAGATTCGGGTTCAAAGAGCGCTCTGGTAGGAGGCGATATGACCTCATAGCTGGGGCCCGGGCTTGAGTCACAATAACTAGGTAATAGAAAATTAGTAGGTAATTATTTTAGGGTTTATTTTTTTTTTTTTAGAAAATTTGGAGGGACAATGTATGAAAGTTAATCACGGTAACTAGCATCAACTCGATGTTGGAGGAGGTGGACAGAAGACTTCTGCAGGCCCAAAGAGCGTATTTCTCTGTCATCAAGCTGCTACGGTCCAGAGCCTTGTCAAGGAACCTGAAGTATAGGATCTACAGCTCCATGGTAAAGCCCGTTCTGATCTATGGGTGTGAAACCTGGACCCTGACCTCACATCTGGAGAAACGTTTCCAGACGTTTGAAAATAAAGTGCTGAGGAAGATAGCAGGTCCGGTCAAGGATAGAGAAACCCAAGAGTGGAGGATCAGAACCAACAGGGAGCTGAGGGACATCTTCTGGCAACACCCGACCGTAGTTGCAGATATGAAATCACGGCGCTTAAGATGGGCTGGACACGTGGTGAGAAGCGGACAGCAGACAGCCATAGGACGCATCATGGACGCTCAGGTCCAAGGAGCCAGATCACGAGGAAGACCAAGGCTGAGGTGGGCTGACCTGGTGAAGAAGGATGCTGTGGAACACCACGTGGTGAACTGGCGACCGGTGGCGCACGACAGATCGCGGTGGAGAAGGCTAGTGTGGGCGGCTAAGGATCTTCAGGGTTCGTCGCCAACGGAGTAAGAGTAAGTATGTATGAAAGTTTTAATGAATGTAGTGATATTTTTGAACGGAAGTTGAGTGAGGAAATTGTAAATGATACAGGAAAAAACTCGATATGGAGAGAGTAAAACTGGCGACATTGTAGAGAAGGTAATTGAAAATAAATGAAAACAAGGAGTCTATTTAACATTTGTATTGTTTGATTATACAAAACATATACATATATATACATAAAGTTATTTTGAGCTTAGGCCATCGTCAGTAGTATGTTCAACCGTAACATTTAAGTTTGCTATGTTGGTATACAGTAAAAGCTCTTTATTGGCGGGGTATATGTTCCGTTAATATGCCGCGAATACAGAAACCGTGGATATGGAATGGTAATTAGTATGGAATCATAGGGGATACGTTCCAAGGTTCCAAAATAAAACCAATGTATATCAAAATAAAATCAATTTATTGAGAAATTCGCAATTAAAATCAATCGTTATTGTCAGCTTTAGGCAAGGGTTTAGAGAATTTAGTAATTTTTTCTTGTTTTGCCGCTTTTAAAAGGTCTTTACATTCAGATTGATATTGAGCTGTAGCATTAATAATTTGCATTAAAAAAAAAAAGGCTCCTCCTTTCCATAGATGGATCAATTTTCATGAAGAAATCACAAAGTTCATTTGCCATACGTAAACCTCTCCTCAGATTTTTCGAGTTAAAGGTCATCTTTTCAGTGCTCGTTGAAGGCTCTTCTTCAGTAGAATGTGGAGTTCCACTCGGTTACATCTTTCATAAAAGCCGCCTCGGCACGTACCAGCAGTACTCAAAGGATGCCGATACTTTAATAAACGACACCGAATCCCTTTCTGTTTACCGATGGCTTCCGCGAAAAAAGAAATTTTTAGCCGCGAATACAGGAACTGGGTTGCAATTTTTTCACCCGCGAATAAGGAAACCGTGAATAAGGAACTTTTACTGTATTTATAAAATTCTAAGACGAGGCAGTGACTCTCCAACCTAAGTGGTCCTAACGCAAAAATCTAACTGTAAAAATATATGGAGAAACGAAATTAAATAATCTAAAGATATATCGCCTACTACCAGAGCGCTCTTTCGTCACTCTGGTGGGCATGAGCCTGACTCTACTGTGGGAGTCCTAAATTTTTCCTTTTTTTTCACGTTGAACAGGGGGTCTTTAACGAGTACCTGACATCGTACAGGCTCGGGACCATCGCTTAACGTCCCATCCGAAGGACGGCGTGCTTAAGTTTATTTTACCTCCCAGATAAAATAAACTAAGGGCCTCCGGTCGGGTTACGAACCCACGTACATGAGCTCAGAAGGCAAGCACGCGTACCACTGAGATACCGGCGCCCTCAATGTTATATATAATAAATTAAAAATAATATACCTATATAATAAATAAATGAAATAATAGCAATATGAAATAATATAGAAGTAACAAGAGAGAAAACAAGAATAAAATAAAATAAATGTGTTATTTACTTCTATTGTATGTATAATAAATAAAAGTGGGCGGTGAATGACCGGCAACGTTCGTTCTCAGCACAAATGATTCTTTGATGATTTCATTCTCTTTTAGGGCTAAACATCGATAGTTGCCTTACGTAGAGAGAGACTTTTGAATACTCATATAAATATTGTGTCGAAATTATCATAACTTCGGCAGTTTTTGTGTTGAAGCCTCCTCTGTTCTACCCCTTCCCTTCAGCCGATTTTGAATTTACTCATGCAATTTTGTATCGACATAGTCATTACATCGGCAGTTATTGCAGTTTTTGTGTTGAAGCCTCCTCTGTTCTACCCCTTCCCTTCAGCCGATTTTGAATTTACTCATGCAATTTTGTATCGACATAGTCATTACATCGGCAGTTATTGCAGTTTTTATGTAAAACATTCCCCCTTTTCTTTGGCTGATTAACATATAAAATGTTGTGTGGAGACATTCATATTGTTGTTAGTTATAGTGTTCACAGACACACACACAGACAGATTTTCCTTTCAGCATCGAACTTAACATCACCTATACTTAATAGCCGGGGAAACAGAATTGAAATGGAGGCTGTTCCAGTGAGTCTGGGGTGCTGCAAACAGACGGAATCTGAGGAACGAAAGTTTAATAGGTGAAATTGATTAATGTTTCACAAAATATGTGCAGGTCGGAGCTGCACGGAACATTTCCATAGGCCTGTTTGTGCTTTCCCATTATTCCTTACTAAAACTCATTTAAACTTAACAGGAACATTTCTCAAATGTTCCAAAGCCCACTAACAGCTCCAACCTACCAATCTTTTTTTTTACTTTTTTATTTTTCGAATAGAGAATTTGTTGGAATCGTGAAAAATTTAGATGTAGATTTTATGAAATAATTTTTTTTGACATAATTTAATGCCTGTATAAACAAATTATATAAATAATTATAATTCATATCTGAGCGAAGGCAGGAAATTCGAGCTCGATAAAGGGATGCATATATTTTTGGCCGGTATATCAACTCATACAAATACTGTCACTTCTACCATACATTATTATTTTGGAAACTGGCTCAGGTTTATACTAAATGACAAAATAATTAAAGTTAGACAGATGATGAAGCTGAAAAATTAGACACTAGACTGACAGTGTGAATGATGCAGGTTGGAGTTTCTGTTTTGTTGTAATTATGCCTCGTTGATTGCTGTTAATTGAATTAGGATCGGATCGCATATTCAATTTATTTTGTAAGTATGAAAGTGAAGTATTATTGTTTTATTTTTTTACTTATTAAACGAAAAGTTGATATTTTAATTTGTTTAAATGAGAGATTGAACTTGATAAATAATTGTTTTCAGTTTATTGATGCTCGGGTAGACAAAATTTAGAACTCAAAGTAGACTCGTGCTCCTGTCCATGAGAGCAACGAAAGAGCGCTCTGGTAGTAGGCGATATGACCTCGTAGTTGAAGCCCGGGCATGGGAGGCCGACAATGTGGATGATCCCTGTTTAGTTTTTACTTCCCCACCTTTACCATATATAGGGGAAGTTATGTAATCAATTCAAAACCCCATAAGGTCGACACTTTTTAGCGAAATCGGTAGATGGGAAAGGGATCAGAGGGACCTCAACTCGTGTGACCTGAACCTCAAAGGTCCCTATAGATTTTCAGCAAATTGGCAAAAGGAAAGGGAGGGGGGGGGGGGGGGGGGAGTAGGAGAAAAGATTAAAAACAAAAAGTTTAATAACAGCAGATGTAATGAATGTATCGATAAGAAATATCATAAGTGAATTGAAAACCCCATAAGGTCAACAATTATTAATTTTTAGATGAATCGTTATAAGGGGAGAGGGGATCAACTCAAAAACCCCAATAACTGCCGATGTAATGAATGTATCGATTAGAAATATCATATTTGAGGTCAACACTCAATGAGGACTTTTGCTGTTATCATATTTCAGCGATATCGGCAGAAGAGAAGGGGTTCAAGAGAGAGGCTTCAACTCAAAAACCCTAATAACTTCCGATGTAATTAATTTATCGACATAAAGTTATAATGAGATATTAAGAGCCCCTAAACAAGTCAACTATAGAATAATAGCGCAAAATTTGGGAGTCCGGGAGGGGGGGGGGGGGGGTGCGAGGTCAGAAAACTAGGGATCGGAAGGTCTTAAGGTACACCCCTCGTTGTATGTGAAGGAGATCAAACTTGGAGGATTTCTAATCGGCTAAATCGGATTATTCGGTCAATTTCAGCAGGTCAATTCCATTGTTCTTAAGACGAGGGAGCCCGTAAAGACTGGTATGGGGAGGACGTTAAGGATGGCCCAGAAGAAGAATGAGTTTTCTCCATTGGAACAGAAGAGAGATATTAGAGTTGAGATACGGAAGGAAGACGCTCATTACTGCCTCCGCTAATAGCCGGGGGACTGGCAATGGCTGGATACACCAACGTTCAACAAGACATCTTATAAATCTGTCCATTATCTCAAGAAGATACTGTCCTTCTTAAAGGAAGTTCATTAAACTAATACACGTTAATATGAACCTGTCTCTTAGGTGCCAATACTATAAATCTGTCCATTATCTCAAGAAGACATTGTCCTTCTTAAAGGAAGTTCATTAAACTAATACACGTTAGTAGGAACCTATCTCTTAAGTGCCAATATTATGAATCTGTCCATTATCTCAAGAAGACACTGTCCTCCTTCTTAAAGGAAGTTCATTAAACTAATACACGTTAATCTGAACCTGTCTCTTAGGTGCCAATACTATAAATCTGTCCATTATCTCAAGAAGACATTGTCCTTCTTAAAGGAAGTTCATTAAACTAATACACGTTAGTAGGAACCTATCTCTTAGGTGCCAATATTATGAATCTGTCCATTATCTCAAGAAGACACTGTCCTCCTTCTTAAAGGAAGTTCATTAAACTAATACACGTTAATATGAACCTATCTCTTAGATGCCAATATTATAAATCTGTCCATTATCTCAAGAAGACACTGTCCTTCTTAAAGGAAGTTCATTAAACTAATACACGTTAATATGAACCTGTCTCTTAGGTGCCAATACTATAAATCTGTCCATTATCTCAAGAAGACATTGTCCTTCTTAAAGGAAGTTCATTAAACTAATACACGTTAGTAGGAACCTATCTCTTAGGTGCCAATATTATGAATCTGTCCATTATCTCAAGAAGACACTGTCCTCCTTCTTAAAGGAAGTTCATTAAACTAATACACGTTAATATGAACCTGTCTCTTAGGTGCCAATACTATAAATCTGTCCATTATCTCAAGAAGACATTGTCCTTCTTAAAGGAAGTTCATTAAACTAATACACGTTAGTAGGAACCTATCTCTTAGGTGCCAATATTATGAATCTGTCCATTATCTCAAGAAGACACTGTCCTCCTTCTTAAAGGAAGTTCATTAAACTAATACACGTTAATCTGAACCTGTCTCTTAGGTGCCAATACTATAAATCTGTCCATTATCTCAAGAAGACATTATCCTTCTTAAAGGAAGTTCATTAAACTAATACACGTTAGTAGGAACCTATCTCTTAGGTGCCAATATTATGAATCTGTCCATTATCTCAAGAAGACACTGTCCTCCTTCTTAAAGGAAGTTCATTAAACTAATACACGTTAATCTGAACCTGTCTCTTAGGTGCCAATACTATAAATCTGTCCATTATCTCAAGAAGACACTGTCCTCCTTCTTAAAGGAAGTTCATTAAACTAATACACGTTAATATGAACCTGTCTCTTAGGTGCCAATATTATGAATCTGTCCATTATCTCAAGAAGACACTGTCCTCCTTCTTAAAGGAAGTTCATTAAACTAATACACGTTAATATGAACCTGTCTCTTAGGTGCCAATACTATACATCTGTCCATTATCTCAAGAAGACATTGTCCTTCTTAAAGGAAGTTCATTAAACTAATACACGTTAGTAGGAACCTATCTCTTAGGTGCCAATATTATGAATCTGTCCATTATCTCAAGAAGAGACTGTCCTCCTTCTTAAAGGAAGTTCATTAAACTAATACACGTTAATATGAACCTGTCTCTTAGGTGCCAATACTATACATCTGTCCATTATCTCAAGAAGACATTGTCCTTCTTAAAGGAAGTTCATTAAACTAATACACGTTAGTAGGAACCTATCTCTTAGGTGCCAATATTATGAATCTGTCCATTATCTCAAGAAGACACTGTCCTCCTTCTTAAAGGAAGTTCATTAAACTAATACACGTTAATATGAACCTGTCTCTTAGGTGCCAATACTATACATCTGTCCATTATCTCAAGAAGACATTGTCCTTCTTAAAGGAAGTTCATTAAACTAATACACGTTAGTAGGAACCTATCTCTTAGGTGCCAATATTATGAATCTGTCCATTATCTCAAGAAGACATTGTCCTCCTTCTTAAAGGAAGTTCATTAAATTAATACACGTTAATATGAACCTATCTCTTAGATGCCAATATTATAAATCTGTCCATTATCTCAAGAAGACACTGTCCTTCTTAAAGGAAGTTCATTAAACTAATACACGTTAATATGAACCTGTCTCTTAGGTGCCAATACTATACATCTGTCCATTATCTCAAGAAGACATTGTCCTTCTTAAAGGAAGTTCATTAAACTAATACACGTTAATATGAACCTGTCTCTTAGGTGCCAATACTATACATCTGTCCATTATCTCAAGAAGACATTGTCCTTCTTAAAGGAAGTTCATTAAACTAATACACGTTAGTAGGAACCTATCTCTTAGGTGCCAATATTATGAATCTGTCCATTATCTCAAGAAGACATTGTCCTTCTTAAAGGAAGTTCATTAAACTAATACACGTTAGTAGGAACCTATCTCTTAGGTGCCAATATTATGAATCTGTCCATTATCTCAAGAAGACACTGTCCTCCTTCTTAAAGGAAGTTCATTAAACTAATACACGTTAATATGAACCTATCTCTTAGATGCCAATATTATAAATCTGTCCATTATCTCAAGAAGACACTGTCCTTCTTAAAGGAAGTTCATTAAACTAATACACGTTAATATGAACCTATCTCTTAGATGCCAATACTATAAATGTGTCCATTATCTCAAGAAGACACTTCCTTCTTCCTAAAGAAAGTTCATTTAACTAATACACGTTAGTATGAACCTGTCTCTTAGGTGCCAATATTATTTATTATTTGTATATTGTAATGTTAACTGATAATTACACTTTAAAAAAACATTTTAAACAGGTTCATAACCCAACTTTAATCTCATTCTATTATTTTATGGTGGTAATTGATGCAAGACATGCTTCATTTATAGAAGATGTCAGGAGCTACAGAGGTTCCGACTGTGATTCCGACCATTTCATGGTAAATATTAAGCTTCGACAGAAACTGGCCCGGAAACCCAGGGGTGCTGGACAACGAACCGTCTCTTATGACGTGGAAAAGCTGAAAGTGGATACAGTCAAGCAAAGATTCCAATAAAAGCTGGAAGAAGCCCACCCGGATGAAGGGGTTGTAGACATAGAAAACAGATGGAGGAGACTGAGAGATGCTATAACCGTAGCTTCAGAGGATGTATTGGGCAGACGAAGGAGGGGTGCCCGTGAAGAATGGTTTGACCAAGAATGTGTCTTAGCCATTCAGGAAAGGAGTGATGCTAGAAGGGTCATAGAAAGGTACACGAGAAGCTCAGCAGAAGGCATCAACCAAATAAAAGCAGGCTTTAAACCCAGGATTGAGTGTTGCAAAGATGAACAAGGAAATCTGCTGTGTGATGAGAAGAAAGTTGCCGAGAGATGGACTAGGCACTTCCAGCAGATTTATAATGGAAATGAGGACACTACATCTAACCCAAACTCTAACTTCAGGATAGACAACGATGAGACAGCAGACGAAGAGGAAATCCCGCCTGAAAAGGAAGAGATTAGAGAAATAATCTATAAACTTAAAAACAACAAGGCCCCTGGCGTGGATGGTATCCCTTCTGAACTGTGGAAACATGGTGGTGATGCTATCCTGGATGAACTATACCGGCTGATATATGACGTTTGGATGGAAGAAAGAATGCCGGAAGAGTGGTCAGTGGCTGCAGTTTGCCCCATCCACAAGAAGGGTGACGTCCTCAACTGTGATAACCACAGAGGCATTGCCTTGTTATGTACAGCGTATAAAGTTCTTTCGACAGCAATAAATGACAGAATGAAGCGACATGCAGAAAGGCTCCTTGGGGAGTACCAGTGTGGCTTTAGGGCTGGCAGATCAACGGTGGACAACGTGTTTTCCTTAAGGCAGATGCTCGAGAAGAGCAATGAATATAACATCCGTCTTCACCACTTATTCATTGACTTTAAACAGGCCTATGACCGGGTAAAGAGAAATGAGCTGCTAAATGACCTGATAAGGCTGGGAATTCCAGGGAAGTTGGTTAGACTTGTGAGAATGACTCTCGGGGGCTCAAAGTGTCGGGTGAAGCTGCAAAATAAGACATATGAACAGTTTGAGGTGAGCAATGGACTGAGACAGGGAGACCCAATCTCACCTGTTCTGTTCAACCTGACTCAAGAAAGAGCTGTTAGGGCCATCCGGACAAATCCGGGAGGAACTATTTATAACCGCCTGACGCAGCATATGGGGTATGCTGATGACATGGTGGTCACAGCACGCACAATAGCAGCATTGGCCGGGGCTCTACAGGAATTCGGAGGAGAAGCAGAGAAACGTGGTCTTCATTTGAATGTAAATAAGACCGTGTACATGAAGACCTCACGGAACCCTCTGCAAGACGCTCCTGAGGTGATTTCTATCAATGAGCACCAATTTCCAGTAGTCAAGGAATTCAAATATCTCGGGGCTCTGATCACAGAAGATAATAACGTTAGCCACGAAATAAGAGCACGCATTGCTGCAGGGAATAGATGTCTATTTGCGGTCCAAAGAATACTCAAATTCCGCACATTAACGTGGAGGGCCAAGCTAATAGTCTATAAAACCATTGTCCGTCCAATTGTAACTTACACTGGTAAAACTTGGGCGTTGACAAAAGAAAATGAAGAGACTCTGCTACTGTGGGAACGCAAAGTACTCAGAAAGATTTATGGACCTGTTTCCGAGAACGGCAGATGGCGTATCCGGAAGAACAGAGAGTTGAGAGACCTCTACGGGGAACCCGACCTGGTATCCGTGATCAAGCAGGCGAGATTACGTTGGTTGGGCCACGTAGAGAGAATGGAAGGAGGAAGACTCCCTAAACAAGCCCTCTACGGTAGGCCAGGCGGTGCCAGGAGAAGAGGAAGACCCAGACTCCGGTGGCTGGACGACGTCGAGGCGGACCTCCGAGTGTTGGGCATCAGAGGATGGAGGGAGAAGGCTTTGGATCGAGACGAATGGAGGAGGATTGTGACGGGGGCCCGGGTTCTTTCAGGACCGTAGCGCCACAGGAAGAAGAAGAAGATTATTTTATATATATAATTCCAGCTCCTATCTTACTCATATGTTCTTATTATTTTAACACCTTATTAACATCACCATATGTCACATTACATATATTATATTCATAAATTTAAAATAAAAAATCGGTGAATCACCGGCAATCAGGGGGAATAAGTAAATCATCATAGTAAATTTCGTGACGATACATTCATTACATCGGCAGTTATTGAGTTTAAAACCCCTCCCCTCGGATCCCTTTTTCCCTTCGGCCGAGTTCACTGAAAATTGATAAGGATTCTTTCTTATGAGGCTGTAAATTTACATATGAAATTGTATCTCAATATGTTCTTTAGTTATTCGAGTATTTGTGTTAAGCCCCCTCCCTATTCCCCCCTTTCTCTCCATGGGATTTGGCTGAAACTCATGGGCTATTGTCGTTATGAGGATTTGGATACAAATATACAATTTATTGTTATTACATTCATTCTATTGGGACCTATCTTGTCCCTTGTTGGGAGTCTTGCCCGAACACTGAGACAGTTAGGTTTTAGGTTAGGTTTTATGACTCATGCCCGGGCTTTAACTACGAGGTCATATCGCCTACTACCAGAGCGATCTTTCGTAACTCTGGTGGACATGAGCCCGACTCTACTGTGGGAGTCCTAAATTTTGCCTACCCTAAATTTTTATTCATCTAGGGTAGGGGTCTTTAACGAGTACCTGACATCGTACAGGCTCGGGACCATCGCTTAACGTCCCATCCGAAGGACGGCGTGCTTAAGTTTATTTTACCTCCCAGATAAAATAAACTAAGGGCCTCGGTCGGGTTTCGAACCCACGATCTTGAGCTCAGAAGACAAGCACCTCACTACATAAAACATAAAACCTAACCTAACCTCACTACCAATAATAAAAAAATATTTTAATATTCGTTGCTACGCGATACAATTTAAATATGAAGATCGCTGATGTAGTGAAAAGTGATAGTTGCCGATAAGTTAGATTTCCTTATTGAACATACAATTTATGATAACCTTGATGTGGATTGTATTTGTAGCCTTATTAAAACTGCTGCAGGATATAATCCTAAACCTAAAATGAATTTAAAGTATAAACAAAGATGGTTCGATAAGGAATGTTATAACGCTCGTGGTTTGGCTTTTAAGTATCTTAAAACATTTAGAAAGTATAACAGAGAAGAAGATAAATTATTATACATAAAAAATAACTTGGTATTTAAAGAAATGTGTAAAAAGAAAAAAACAGAACATAAAAATGACATAATAAATAAAATTAACAACTGCAGAGATAGTAAGGAATTTTGGGATGTGGTAAATTCGTTCAAAAGAAAAACGTTTGTATGTTCACCAACTATTAAGCCTAAGGATTGGATAGATTACTTGAAGAGCATGTTCAACTCTCCAATAACGAGTAGTAAGGTACATTATTGTGAACCTCATGTAGAGAATGTTTTCTTAGATAAGCCTTTTGAAATGGAGGAATTACTAACAGTCTTAAATAAAGTAAAGAATGGCAAAGCTCCTGGTATGGATCGCATTCCTATGGAATTTCATAAATATGCTTCAGAAACCTGTCTAATCCTACTCTTAAATAACTTTAACATCATGTTTGAATCTGCATTAATTCCGCAGGCTTTCAGGGACACCATAATTTTTCCATTATATAAAAAAGGTGAAAAAGATGTCCCTAATAATCATAGGCCTATATCCTTTATTAACTCCATTGCGAAATTATATACTAGCTTGTTGTTGGAACGATTGGTAGTATGGTCTGAGGGTGTCCTAAAGGAGTTCCAGAGTGGCTTTAGCAAACAATATTCTACTATTGATAATATTTTTAATTTAGTTAATATGGTCAAAATTATATTGAATGTCAAAAGAAAAAAAGTGTATGCTTTTTTTATTTATTTTTCGTCAGCATTTGACACTATTGATAGATATGCTTAGCTATATAAATTGACTCAAGTTGGTATCTCCTCAAAAATGTTAAACTCAATAAGGAATCTACTCAGAGATACTAGAACCACTATATGGTGTACGGAAGGATTGACTGATTTTTTCAACACTGGAACGGGCATTAAACAAGGCTGTGTTCTTAGTCCGTTACTTTTCTCTCTATTTTTGAATGACATGGAAGAGTACTTGGATGGTGGTGGCATATACGTGTGTGAAAGACGTGTCAAATTATTGGCATATGCAGACGATTTGGTACTGTTAGCATCTGAGCCACAAACCTTACAACGTATGATAAACTCCCTACATAATTACGTCAAAATGTGGAATCTGAGAATAAACATGGAGAAATCAAAAATAATGATTTTCAAAAATGGGGGAAGAAGGTCAAAGAAAGAAAAGTGGTTCTATGGTAATGAAATAATTGAAATTGTCAGTCGTTATAAATACTTGGGGGTCCTCCTCACTCCAAGTATGTCCTTTACGGACAATCATAGAGAAAAACTTGAATTCCGTGTGGAGCATGCTCATAGAAAACAATTTAGTAACATTCGAAGCAAAGTTGAGGGTTTTCAACAGTGTATCTAGGTCTATGTTGTGCTATGGGGCCCAAATTTGGGGAGGAAAATATCATGTAAAAATAGAGAAACTATTTAGATATTTTATTAAAAGACTATTCAGGCTGCCTAGTTACTCGCGAACATCTTTTATACACACTGAAACAGGAATAGACCCGACTATTATTTATACAAATAAACTCCATCATAATTACATACTCAAAGTGATAAACATGGCAAATTCAAGACTTCCAAGGCCCTAGCTAAAGAGGTTATTAAAAGGAATGTGCTCTGGTTCCGACGGATAAATAACTATATCTCGGACTACAATTTGGGAGATAATCTGTCTGATAATAACATCGAGCTATGGAACACACAGCTATCAAATATACGCAATAGTTTAAAAGAGCATTATCGCAATCAGTTTAGGGAGGAAATTAAAAACTCAGACCGGTACTTGCTAGGTAGGGAACTGGAGTTCCACGATTCAGTTATTAGTTACTTACAGAGTGACCTACCATTGTCAAGTATTACATTTATAATTAAACTTAGAGGTGAACTGTTGCCTCTAAGCTATACACCTATCATTCAATATACCTCCGAAGATATGGACTTTGTATGCCCAATGTGTTACAGCCCCTGTAAAGAAGATCTACGTCACTTCCTCATTACCTGCCCCGAATATGATGATATACAAAAGAAATATTTAAAGACACCACAGATACTACATTTATGTAGGAGTTATTAAATGGTAAAGACTGGCACCTACTGGTAAAATATTGCAAAAAGGCATACAATCTCAGAAACTGTGAATTAAAGAAATATTTAAAAGCACCACAGATTCTACATTTATGTAGGAGTTATTAAATGGTAAAGATTGGCACCTACTGGTAAAATATTGCAAAAAGGCATACAATCTCAGAAACTGTGAATTAAAGAAATATTTAAAAGCACCACAGATTCTACATTTATGTAGGAGTTATTAAATGGTAAAGATTGGCACCTACTGGTAAAATATTGCAAAAAGGCATACAATCTCAGAAACTGTGAATTAAAGAAATATTTAAAAGCACCACAGATTCTACATTTATGTAGGAGTTATTAAATGGTAAAGATTGGCACCTACTGGTAAAATATTGCAAAAAGGCATACAATCTCAGAAACTGTGAATTAAAGAAATATTTAAAAGCACCACAGATTCTACATTTATGTAGGAGTTATTAAATGGTAAAGACTGGCACCTACTGGTAAAATATTGCAAAAAGGCATACAATCTCAGAAACTGTGAATTAAAGAAATATTTAAAAGCACCACAGATTCTACATTTATGTAGGAGTTATTAAATGGTAAAGACTGGCACCTACTGGTAAAATATTGCAAAAAGGCATACAATCTCAGAAACTGTGAATTAAAGAAATATTTAAAAGCACCACAGATTCTACATTTATGTAGGAGTTATTAAATGGTAAAGACTGGCACCTACTGGTAAAATATTGCAAAAAGGCATACAATCTCAGAAACTGTGAATTAAAGAAATATTTAAAAGCACCACAGATTCTACATTTATGTAGGAGTTATTAAATGGTAAAGACTGGCACCTACTGGTAAAATATTGCAAAAAGGCATACAATCTCAGAAACTGTAAATTAAAGAAATAAAGAAATACGAACAAAGTTATATATATATATATATATATATATATATATATATATATATATATATATATATATATATATATATTATTTTATTTTGATTTGATTTGATTTTAGAAAGAAAAATTTGTTTTGATTAAGATTATAAGTTTATAAGATAATATTTTGTAAATGGAGACTCCTCAAGACGGCTTAGGCCATTGAGTTTGTCTTCATAAAAGATCTCATTAATGTATATATGGTTTGAATGTGATGTACTATTATGTTAATAGAGACTTTACTACTACTACTACTATTGGGACCTATCGTGTTCACATAAACAAATCAGGAGGTCGGCAAACAATAATGTCGGGTAAATTCTCAACATAGAATTTCTGACAGATTACATAACTTCCCCTATACTTAGTTGGGGAAGTAAAACCAATTAAAATAATAATGACCCGATCAGTACAAAGGAAACTGACGAGAAAACACAAATGTCATATATAACAACGAAAATTGCCTTAGTCCGAAATAAACAAGTAAATTTTCCTATAATCTGGGAATAATTCCTAACACAATGATATAAAAGTCGTGGGTAGATCACCAACTGATTATTTCCTTAGCACAAATTAATTAATTTTTTAGCTCTTCCTCCCAAGCCTATCAACCGTTTGGGCTAAGACTCCATATTTGATTTACGTAGTGGTTGCTTATACATCGACACTTATTGGGATGTTTGGGATGATACCGCTGATTATTATAGGATTCGTTCATATAGGACATATAATATATTTCACAGATGAAATTTCATATTCATACTTGCATTACAACGGCAGTTATTAAACCACCCAATTAAGGCACCATCCTATTGGCCGATTTGACTGAAAATCAAAAGGTGTCGTTCTTTTAGATTAATGGATACAGATATAAAGTCGATCCATATTCTATTGGAGGGCGCCGGTAGCTCAGTGGTATCCGTGCTTGACTACTGAGATCAAGAACGTGGGTTCGAAACCCGACCGAGGCACTTACTTTATTTTATCTGGGAGGTAAAATAAACTTGAGCACGCCGTCCTTCGGATGGAACGTTAAGCGATGGTCCCGAGCCTGTGATGTCAGGTACTCGTTAAAGACCCCTGCCCTAGGTGAATAAAAATTTAGGGTAGGCAAAATTTAGGACTCCCACAGTAGAGTCGGGCTCATGTCCACCAGAGTGATGAAAGAAAACTCGGTAGTAGGCGATATGACCTCGTAGTTAAAACCCGGACATGAGTCATAAAACCTAAACCATATTCTATTGGGAGTTATCATGTTCACAGACACATAGACAAGATTTTGTTTTCATTTTCGGAGTCAGGATGTCGAGAAACGTGAAATTTCGTTGAAAACTCGGCTCGAATGGTGTACAGATGCAGCGGTCTGGACAGTTTTATAACCACAGCAGCCATGCATTATTTTAATGCAGTGCGGACATGTTTCTGTCAGATTCTGTTTGCGTTTTTAATGAGCCTGAAGTCTGAAAATTGTATCAACACACGATGACACATTTTTTTAATGAAAAAATTTCAGAGAATTTTCGAAAAAAGAAAGAAAAAAGTGAGTTTACGACAAACCAAAAATATAATGAGCTGATTACCGAGGTTAAAGGAAACAAAGGAAAACCTATCGGGAGCGATAGGAAACTTAAAATGTACATTTAAATTTTATATAAGAGTGAAGGAGCAAACAGAACCTTACGGTTTTGGTCGTGTGTCTGTCTGCAGCTATCCTGTGGTTCTCTCGATAGCCACATGAAACTCGGAAGTATCCATTCCTTAGTGGCAGCGATAAACCCAACATGGAAACAGAGTTAAGTACAACAAGAGTTGAGCGCCCCTCTGATCCTCTTTCCTCAAAGGCTGATTCCGGTGAAAATCTAGAGGAATCGTCTTTAGAGCGCTTTGAATTCACATATGAAATTTCGTATCAGTACATTCATTACTTCGGCAGATGTTATAGTTTTTCTATTCCCACCTCCCCCCCCCCTCTCCCGTTCAGCTGATTTTGCTGAAAATCAATAGGTGTCAAACTTAGAGAGTTCTCTATTTTGTCCGGAGTTATCGTGTTCAAAGACAAACACATGAAATTTTGTTTTATTTTTGGATTGAAAAGGTCGGAAAACATGAAATTCTGTTGAAAACACTGCATCGATTTTTTGACGGATTACGTAACCTCCCCTATACTTCGTAAAGTTGGGGATGTAATAAATCTTAAATCGACCTACAAAACCCTTTAAGTAGGGCTGTGCAAGTTGACTAATATTTATTTAATCTGTGATGGGGGTGCATTAAACCCTGAACCTTCTCTCAGGTTGAGAACCCCTGATTTATTATAAGGGCAGTGTTGAGTGTATCTCAACAGGGGAATCTAATTTCCCGATTTGTATCGAACCAACGAGGAGGGGGGGTTAACAAATTTGAAAGGAATGATCTCCCAGAGAGGAGATTTGAGATTGTGCTCCGGCTAAAGCCCCTCCCCCCCCCCCCCCCCAAAAAAAAAAAGAAAAAAGAAAAGAAACATCTCACAAATTACATTGGACTAGAATTGAGCGAAGTGGCTTGGCATACTCTACCAGGACAAGAGCGTGCCAGGAGAGCAACATTGTCTGTTTGACACACCGCTGTCGCGTCTTGTTTATTTGTCCTTGTCCAACCCCAGAGACCAAGCCACAGACAACCACCGCCGCTTCTTCAACACTTTTATAGCGCCATTGCTGTCTCCAACCACCAGTTTAGACTTTATCTGATATTTATTCACAATCGTACAAGGATTCGTTTTTTTTTTTTTTTTTTTTTTCTCCTCCAGCTACACGGAATATAGGGGAAGTCATATGATCGGTCAGAAATTTATAATATTTCTGGATATTTGAGGGCAAAATATCGCATGTAAAACTGACTGGAGTTTTTAACAGGACGAGATGAATAAAGTGCAATAAAATAGCTTGAAACAGACCTGACGGGAAACAGGTAATCAGTATGAATTGAATTTGAGACGGGAGAGGGGAAAGAGAGTGTCTGTAAAAGTATGGTTGGTACATAAATATCCTGTAATGGCCACATCATATATATTTTATTTTTATCATTTTTAGTAATAAAAAACTACCAATAATAGGTTAGGTTAGGTTTTATGACTCATGCCCGGGCTTTAACTACGAGGTCATATCGCCTACTACCAGAGCGCTCTTTCGTCACTCTGGTGGACATGAGCCCAACTCTACTGTGGGAGTCCTAAATTTTGCCTACCCTAAATTTTTATTCACCTAGGGTAGGGGTCTTTAACGAGTACCTGACATCGTACAGGATCGGGACCATCGCTTAACGTCCCATCCGAAGGACGGCGTGCTTAAGTTTATTTTACGTCCCAGATAAAATAAACTAAGGGCCTCGGTCGGGTTTCGAACCCACGATCTTGAGCTCAGAAGACAAGCACCTCACTACATAAAACATAAAACCTAACCTAACCTCACTACCAATAATAAAAAAATATTTTAATATTCGTTGCTACGCGATACAATTTAAATATGAAGATCGCTGATGTAGTGAAAAGTGATTATTTGTCAAATAAGATGTAGTCTGACCTCTCACCGATTTTTTTTGTTTAGCTAGCTGGCTTTCGAGGTTGCCCTCATCATCAGGCAGTCTACAAAAGAAACCATCCTTAATCAACAAAAACAAAAAACATGTTCTGTTGGTAACAATCATAAAATATAAAGGCAACAAAGATTTAAATAAATATATTTTTATTATAAACATTTTTTAATTTCATTCACTAAAATATAATAATTAGGAGTGAGGGCGCCGGTAGTAGGCGATATGACCTCGTAGTTAAAGCCCGGGCATGAGTCATAAAACCTAACCTAACCTAATAATTAGGTTAATTTCAAAAATGTTTATTTGTTTATGTTTATATTGTTTATTAAATGGTTCGAGGCCTGGATCCTGGTCTGTAACCCTCAGATGAGGGAGAGTCTACTAATAAATAGATTTGAAGTTTATAGGGAGAGTGGAAACATACGTACCCTTAAAAGAGAAAAAACAGAAGTTAAGAGACCACCAAATAAAGAGACTGAAGATATAGAGCGAGAGCAGAAACTTACGTGAGAAATAGGAGTGTAGCCTCAAATTCTGAGGTTGAAGGACACATAAAAGAGCAAAAACTGAAGGTAAGGGTCCAGCAAATAAAGATTTCGAAGATGTAGAAGGAGAGCAGAAACTTACGTTTAAGTTTAAGGCAAAATTTAGTATTTCCACAGTAGAGTCTCGAGCTTATGCTTATGCAGCACCACGAGAGCGACGAAAGTGCGCTCTGGTAGCAAGCCAAATCTGTACCATTTGGGAAAAAGTAGAAAAGTCGATTTGTGTCCAAAATGAGATAAATACTCTGGGCAACCCACATTGGTGTCCTACAAATCGTGTAAAAGTATGCAAGTCGTAATCGGAAATTTACTTATGGATTTATACAATTGCATGTATCTATTTTTATCAAAACCGCGTTCGTGCCCTAAAATTGATTAAACGTATTTTACTTGCTTATAGAAATATTTGCCCAGATGCGGGGAAGAGATAATTACCGTTATGCAGTTCTGAAACGCTTCTTTCATTGGCAAAAACTAGATTACGTGAATAATTAGGTAAGTGATGGTGTAAAATAGACAATTCTTTTGATTTCGGGTGATTAACTAGATAAGTGGGGGTGCAATTTTAGATAAGTCCTAAAAATGTATGATAAAATTACAAAATTAAACATAAATGCATTCCATAAAAAATTACAAAATTAAATATAAATGCATTCCATAAAAAATTACAAAATTAAATATAAATGCATTCCATAATAAAATATGGAGAAATTGTTGAATAATGGCGGTTTGAAAAATAATTTATCAAAAAAATTCGATTTACACTGAAAACAGAAAACTTCAAAGCGCTGCCCTGAAAACCTGTGATTTTGGACTTGCCTAGTTTTTCTCAAATGGTACAGAAATGATCTATTAGTTAAATTAGTTAAGCATAAGTTACAATAACTAACTACCCTTACATGGCAAGTAACCCGAACCGGCGGCGGTAGCGCAGAGCCCTTAAATGTTTATCTGGGAGGTAAAAAAAAAAACCATGAGCACGCTTTTCTTCGGATGGGGGACAATGACGAAAGAGCGCTCTGGTAGTAGAAGATATGATGATCTTGTTGTTAGAGCCCGGGCATGAGTCATAATAACTATCTAAAGAGGTAAGGAAGGTAATATATAATAATTATTATTATGACTTATGTTGTGCTTAATAACCTGGATCGGCGCATCTAGAGGCCTTAAGCTTTCACAAGTTGACAAATGTGAGATATTTGTAGTGGAAAATTTTAACAAAAAGGAGAGGCTGGAAGTGCCGAAAGTATGAGGAGCGGGCAGAGCTAGCGAGCGAAGCGATCTGAGTGGCAACTCCAAATACATAACGATAAGAATTTAACGATATGTTGGTTGTTCTCATAGTAGAATTTTGTTATTTTTTCGGTCTAATTTGCATTAAATGATTAAGGAATTTACATGAAAATAATTAGATTTATGTTGTGCTATCAATCCGGGTTTGATCACCTACTTTTTTTATTTTTCTTATCATCAGAATCACGCAGAACATTCTTCCTGTTAGTCCTCTTCCGGGTAACCGAGCGTAGCTTATTACATATACATATATATTTATAATATAGCTTATTATATATGTATTTATTTTTATTTAGTATTCATAATCAACGGGTAACGTCTTTATGCCTTTAAAACAACGTGGATTTTTCTGGTAACTGAAAGTTTCCGTTTGATCGTTTCCGTCATATTTGCCGCGACCAAGTCTGAAGTGTTAAAAAAATTTTATTAGATTTTAACAAAAGAAAAGGGATTTATTTTCTTAGAACACTATGTTTCTATATTTACTTTTTTTTTTTTTTTTTTTTTTTTGCTGCGGTCCCCTCTGGTAAATCCAAAGGTAAAGGACCAAAGTCACCCTCGGCCAAAATCGGTTTCTGGAATGTAAACGGCTTCAATACTCTCAACATAGCGATGCTACCCACGGAAATAAATATTAAAAATAATAATGGACCTGATCTGTCTCTCTAAAACATGGCTTCACAGCGACAACTGGAATCCCCCTTCTTTCCTGGACCAATATGAAGTATACTCGACCAAAGCGGTGAAAACACTCAGTGTTGGGAGAGTGAGCGGGGCCTGGCTGTGTTTCTGAAGAAAAGTGTTGTAACTTGTGATAAAGTGTTAATATCCAATAGTCAATGGCTTTATTTGCTTGTCAAAATCGGTGAAATTAGTTTAATATTGGGCACTGTTTACTGGAAGTTTCATTCTTTGTTTTTCAATTTTTCTGTGAACGTGTTTTTTTTTTTTAGTTTTTTACTAATCTCAGGATTAATTGTATTATAGTGTTTAATATTATTATTGATTGCGTTATTTCAAAATTCAAGAGGAAGCAATTTTTTAATTTGTATTTCCATATTTATCCATTTCATTTTTTTAATATAATTATTTCATCTCAATACTTTACCATGTCAATTTTCATTTCTTTTTTTTCACTGTAGCTGATACACTTTATATATATTCTTTTTTATATTTTTCAATTTTATTTAAGAAGGCTGGCTGAACTCCTTCCAATGAAATGTATTTATTTCAAATGGAATAAAGTTTATTATTATTATTATTATTATTATATTTACTTTTTGCCGGAAATTGAGTTTTTTTTACCCAACGTCCGGAACAATAGTCGTAATAACCGATCTTTTTATGCGCATCGTTCCAAAAAAACACATTGTTATAACCGATTCGTCGCTGTATCCAGTTAATTTTACCTATATAAAGATAGCATGGGGCAGACACTTTTAGTCGCTAAAGGCGGTTCATCGTTTTATCCGATGTCGTTATACGCGATTTCCAGTATATATATTCTATTATGCTAGTATATATGTTCTATTATGCTTAAAAGCCTCGTTCTGTTATAAAAAACTAATTGAAGTGACTGAATGCAAATAAACATACATTCCCCACAAAAGTATACATAGGTCTGTCTATCTGCATAATTGTAAGAGGTAGATACTGCAATAATACTCTGTTCATTTATGAAGGAATAATAAACAATTTGTGGTCTTTTTTGAAATTGGGTGAAGGGAGAGAACAAAAAGACGACTAAATTTTCATATTAAAAATAAAATTGAATTTTAAATACTATATAAATTAAATGAAACAAAAACAAAAAATTCCTTTTCCATTAACTGAAAATTAAATTCTTTCCTGCGTGCGTTGGGCCCTTTCTCTTTAACTTTTACAAAATTTAATTCGCTAATTTAAAATAAAGAAACTCTACTCTTGTACTTCCCCAGCTCTACTAAGTTATGTAATCGGTCTTAAATTCGATGTTGAGTTTTGAAAGGAATCTCATATTTTCCGACTGCCAAAATTCATAGAATTAAAAAAAAAAAAGTCCTCTCTGTGTACACGATAGTTTCTGATAAAATGAAATTTTATATGTGTATTCATACCTCTTCGGAAGGCGCCAGGCGATGACCTGATTCCAAATCTGGTTCTCAAGAATCTATCTTCAAAGGCTGTGGCGTACCTGACCAGCGTTTTCAATGGTTGTCTTCGATGCGGGTACTTCCCACAACAGTGGAAGAATGCCATTGTCACTGTATTCCATAAGAGCGGCAAGCCCAAGGACGAAGCATCTAGCTACCGACCTATTAGTCTCCTTAACACTCTCTCAAAGTTGTTCGAGAGGGTCATCTACCGTCGGCTGTTATCCTTCCTCCAAGACACCAACTGTATTCCCCACCACCAATTTGGATTCAAGCCGAAACACTCGACCGTTCACCAGCTGCAGCGAGTCACAGAATATATTGTCACCGGCTTCGAGAGGAAGGAGTACTCTGTAGGACTCTTCCTCGATGTGGCTGCTGCATTCGACAGCGTATGGCACGACGGCCTTATCTTCAAGCTTTGGAAGACGGGAGTTCCTCTATACCTCCAACGGATCATCTTGGGGTTCCTTTCTGAACGGACGTTTCAGGTCAGAGTGAACTCCTCCATCAGTGGGAAGATGTCCATACATTCCGGAGTACCACAGGGGGCAATTCTAAGTCCGATACTGTTCAACCTCTACTGTTACGACATGCCAGACTCTCCATCTACGCTGTTGGCTACTTATGCCGACGATACGATGCCTGTGTCTCAACACAAGGATCTGTCTTTGGCCACAGTAGCCCTTCGGCGGAGTGTGGAGAGTGTGACAGAGTGGTTCGACAGGTGGAACTTGAAGCTCAATACTGCCAAGACGGAGGCCAAAGTTTTCTCACTTCGTAAAATTAACATTAACACACTAACACCACTCAAAGTCAATAATACAGATATACATTGGACACCCAATGACCAAACAGTCAGATATCTCGGCATACACTTCGACACTAAACTTACTTGGACCCAACACATAAACAAACAACTCACACGAGCATACACCCGACTGACACAATTATACCCACTCATAAACAGAAACACTCCACTCAAGCACAAATGTACTACACTTCTTTACACCTCATTACTACGACCACTGCTCACATACGCTTGCCCTGTCTGGCTGGGGGCCAGCAAAACAAACATTAACAAATTAAGGAAGTTTGAAAACAAGGTTCTCCGATTGGCAGTAAAGGCTCCTTGGTTCGTCCGAAACAGTCAAATCCGGCGTGAGCTGGGAGTGCCGGAAGTTGCAGACCATATCACCCAGGTTACACAGCAGTTCCACGATGGTCTTGTCGATGTGCCGGCCGCTACCTTCTTCACCCTCGGTCGGACCACCCCCAACAGGCGACTCAAACCTCGGCTATACCAGGACATTATATAACCCTTGCCCTTGTATATAATATGATTTGTTTCTCTTTTAATGTGTAGAGCACTAAGTGTGCTGAGCCAATAAAAGTGTTTTTTTTTTTTTTTTTTTTTTTTTTATATGTGTATTCAAAAACTGTAAGAACGACTCAACCAAATCGGTAAACTGATTTCAGAGGGAGAGTGAAAACTTCATTGATTAATTCGAATCCAAAAATGGAAAAAAAACAGAGGATACTTAAGTTTCTGAGTAAGACATCTAAAGATTTTCAATTAAATCGGATGAACTAGTTTCAGAGAGAGAGAGGAGAAACTTAGTTTATTAATTGGTGCTCGGGAATTATATATTATACTTAACGGAAAAATATCGTATATCACCTCACATAATTGAATTGTACTGAAACTTCAGTTTATACTCAAATCGGAGTCGCTCCCAAGTATTTCCGTTGGTTTTGAAATTGGTTTTTGTTCAATATTTTCATTACTATATCATTACTTTTATTATTAATTATTCATTTATTTTATTTCTATTGGTTTTTTGATTATTTACTTTTTTTTTTCTTCTTACATTGTGACCTGAGGAAGGGACGTAAGAACGTCCCGAAATCGAAAAAATAAAAAAATTATGAATATATATATTATATATGTATATATACAATAATTATCTTGGTTTAAAAAGTAAAATATAAAATATTTTTATAATTACGAGTATATAATTATGTATTACTTTGATTTCTTATTTATTTTTATCATACGTGTGTGTCCCACTCTAAGATCTAGTAACTATTTATGTATTTAATCTATAAGCTACGTTCATGAATACATTTTTATGTACATTTTATCCCATAACCATGTTTATTTTCTTTAAGAACATTTGTTCAAAAACAATCTTTGATCATCGCTTAAGGTTACATGCGAAGGTCGGCGTGCTTACACTTTAACATCCCCTTCAGCCGGGTTTTGAACCTGCGATCATGAGCTCAGTAAGCAAGCACGGATACCACTGAGGTACCGGAGCCCTCTAATGGCTTTTGATAAAAAAAAAAAATAGAAAATGTATAGGTCTTTTATAGGACAGAATTGAAAAGCACTTTCTTGTGTTTACAGGAATGTCTGTGATAGGGGAGGGGGGGTGCCTTCAAGCCTCCAATTAGCCCCCCCCCCCCCCCCCCCCCCCTGTTATTTCCTGCACGAAACACTCTTACGATAATCCCTAAGGACCGGGGAAAATGGATTTTTTTTTTTTTTATTTTTATTAGGAAAGCCTTGTGCATTTTAAAAGATTATTCATTTTCACAATATATTTTTTACTACCTTGAATCTCAGAAGGTATGAGGAAGAAATGTGAAAACAATTCGAATTCAAGTTTTCAACAGATTTTCATGTTTAAATGGTACAAACAAAGATCTGAGTAGATTCTGGCCAAATTCGGCCAAAAATTGAGAGTAGTTTACTTTAAGGCCTTTGTACATTTTACTTGATATAAGTATATATTGTACTTGATATAAGTATATATTGCTTGAAAGGATCAGTCGTCCGGTTTGCATTATGAGGCTTGAAAGGACCAGTCGTCCTGTTTGCATTATGAGGCTTCAAAGGACCTTCGAACTTCGTGAATATACTACAGACAGAAATTGAACTGAAGGATCAAACATCTTTATTGCATTATCGAGGATGAGGCTTGAAAGGACTACTCGTCATGTTTGCATTATGATGCTTGAAAGGACCTTCGAACTTGGTGAATATAATACAGACAGAAATTGAACTGAAGGATCAAACAAAATAAAGAACCATGTACAGAGAAGACTAATTGTATACATATAGATATATATACATGTAAATCCGGGAGTTCTACCGTATGATTTCCCCGGGGTGCCCCAGGGGGAGGGCAGCCCTGTTAACGTCAGTGCTATATTTCAAGTCCAGTTAACACGTTGCCGTGCTATTCAAAACATCAACGCTATTCACTGAGACTCCCAATAATGTCATAGTGCCACTAATATAGTGCGCTGTATTAGAACCGCAGTGATCTCCGGCTAGGCCGATATACCAACAGATAACCAAAGCAAGCCTATACACTATGACCTGTAGTGTGTGTACAGAGGGCCATTATCCTAATATGTGGTACAAATATGTTTACTATAGGTACACATACCCACATACACACACACACACATACACACACCATTACCAAGATTATCTCGAGCATCAGATTAGTAATTAACTGGTAGAATATATTGGGTTCTTGCTTTCACAAAACCGGCCAAATAGAACATATCAAACGTTATTCGATGAAAAAAAGGTGAATCACCAACAAAAAATATTATTTACTCATTGTGTGTTGACAGTAAATATGATAGCTTCATTACATCGGCAGTTATTGGACTTTTCGTGTTAAGCCTCCCCCCTAATCCCCCTTCCATTTGATCGATTTGGCTGAAAATCAATAGGTGTCGATGTTAGAGGGTTCTGGATTCACACATACAATTTCGTGTCGATATTATACAGGGAGTAATCCTTTTCACAGACACACAGACAGACAGAAAATATTTTCCCCCATATTTGGAAACTGGAAGTCACTTTTTTACCGATTGGACTATACTTCGTAGAGGTGGGAAAGTTGAACTAACCCTAGTGTCATCTCAAGGGTTTCGATACTTCAATTTGAGACCTCACTTGTATTTTTGGTATGCAACTTTGTGTATATTTCCAGAGCTTGATTTTTCAGAAACTTGTATGTATTTATTTTTCCTGAGGTTGAGCTGCCCCACTGCATTTACAGACCAAGTTTGAAATATCCACTGGGAGAATTCTTTTATTTGACAAACAATGTAATGAAAATTATGATAATTTAAAAATATGAGCAGGTCGAAGGCAGGAAACAAAAAAAAACATTTTATTTTTATTTTCCAAATAAGTATAGACAAAGTTATACAATTGGACAAAAATTTAATGTTAAGTTTTTACGAATCAAACTAATATTGTACGATACCTAGGACTGACATCACATCGAAGATTGACATGGAACCCTCACACACGTCTCACACGAAACACGCTGAACCGTCGACTCAAAATACTCTACGGACTTCTAAATAGACGATCAAAATTAGTCATGACACAAAAACGGAACTGTTACACTTACTTACTTAGACCATTATGGACCACAGATATACGGTTCAGCAAAAAAATCCAACATAAAACGAATTCAGGCGTTTCAGTCAAAAACCCTTAGACTGACAACACAGTGCCCCCCATGCATAAACAACAGAACACTTCATAAAGATCTTATGATACCACAGTACCCGTCACAATACAAACTACTTACATACGTTTTTTTAGAAAACTTTACACAAATACAAACCCAGAAATACGTACTTTATCTTCACAACACTTACCACAAAACCCCCCAAGAAGGTTGAAGAGAAGATGGAACCGCGACTTACTGCCACCTTAAATCCTATTCGTTCTTATTTTATTTTATTTTTTTATATTATTTTCTTTTACTTTTATCATCTCTCTTACCCATTCATCAAAATTGTCTTTCAATTCCTTTTTATTTCTTTATTTATTACTTTTTTTTTTTTTCTGTTCTTGTCCTAATAATTAAGATAAATTTTCTTCCCGACCTACCACTGGGTGGCCTTCCTCTCACATGCCATTCACGCCAACATATCAATACCTACCATCATAGTTGCTGGTTGTTGCACCCTAGCAACAGTTGCATCTTTATAAATAAAAAAAAAACAAAAAAAAAAACAAAAACAAAAAAAAGGAAGTTTTTACGAAAACTTTATTTTTTCCAATTAGTCTGAAAGCAATAATTTCTAAAAAAAAAATTGCGTTAATTCCCCATAGAAAGAATATATCCTTACAAAATTATATATGAATCCAAAACTCTTTAGGGAAACTCAAAAACTGTAATAAATGCCAAATTCACTGAGTAAGCTGAAGAGAAGAAGAATTTAGAGGGAGAACAATAACGTAAATAACAAATAATTGATTCACCGAAGTCATAATGTTATTTTTTATTTCTTTATGATTGTGAAGTTTTAAGAGCAAAGGGTCTCTAAAGTTTAATAGAGAACGCCATTGGTTTTTGCCCTTAGATCTCTCCAAGCAACCCTTACCGTGCTGCCTTCTGTACTTTCAAGGAGGAATTACTCATTATTTCCATCTGCAATGTAGTATAACGGATCATTAAAGAGGGCGCCGGTAGCTCAGTGATATGCATGCTTGCCTTCTGAGCCCAAGATCGTTGGTTCGAAACCCGGCGGAGGCTCTTAGTTTATTTTATCTGGGAGGTAAAATAAACTTAAGCATGACATCCGTCGGATGGGACGTTAAGCGATGGTCCCGAGAGCCCTATCCTAAGTAAATAAAAATTTAGGGTAGGCAAAATTTAGGACTCCCACAGTAGAGTCGGGCTCATGTCCACCAGAGTGACGAAAGAGCGCTCTGGTAGTAGGCGATATGAACTCATAGTTAAAGCCCGGGCATGAGTCATAAAACCTAACCAAACCCCGGATCATTAAATTACGACGCTTGCTTTTCGTTAAGTAGTAAGTGCATTGAAAGATTTGACTATTTTCGCATGTTTCCGTAGGATTTTCAAGGATTCTAGACCCAAGAGATGGAATTCGTACTTTAAAGGATGATAGAATTATCATTAAGGAGAGTGGAGGTAGGTCGTTAGAGACCGTCCGGAGGCTAATGGCTATTGCCAGTGGCTAACGATCCTTGCTACAAAATTAGAGATCGAATTTGGTAATCACCAGTCAAATATGTTCCAAGATCATGGTCCAGTGAGACATTGTGGAGGAGCCAGTTTTAGAGGATGAGAGGATGAGCCAACTATTTATATTGGAGCTATACCTAAGTACTCTACGGACAACAGCTACCGAGACTTGCTCCAAAATTAGAGATCGAATTTGGTAATCACCAGTCAAATATGTTCCAAGATCATGGTCCAGTGAGACATTGTGGAGGAGCCAGTTTTAGAGGATGAGAGGATGAGCCAACTATTTATATTGGAGCTATAAGTACTGTACGGACAACAGCTACCGAGACTTGCTCCAAAATTAGAGATCTAATTTGGTAATCAACCACCAGTCAAATATGTTCCGATCCTCCAATACTGAAACCGTAACTATAAGAACTTTTGAGATTGGACTATGAGCGTAACTATAAGAACTATTGAGATTGGACTTTGAGCGTAACTATAAGAACTATTGAGATTGGACTATGAGCGTAACTATAAGAACTATTGAGATTGGACTATGAGCGTCTAAGATAAGTAGCTGGTGTATCTACTGCGCCTGTGTACACACTTCTTAAACCAACTCAGGTGATCGCGGTCTATTCGCAGTCTGTAGAAAGTACAAACCGGATGGTTATGCACTGATATGACGGGAATGAAAAAGAGTCTATTGACGGTCTAGTCGATGCGCACTCTTTCATAAGTGAATTCCCACAGTCCAGACTAGTCACAGTTCCGTCTCAGCCCAGACATTAGTTACTCCGTTCGGGACGGACTCTGAAGATCCTTAGCCGCCCACACTAGCCTCTTCCATGACAGATTGGGATGTCATGTGCCACTGGTTGCTAGTTCACCACATCGTGCTCCACGGCATCCTTCATCATCAGGTCAGTCCATCTTAGCCGTGGCTCTCTTCGTGATCTGGCTGCTTGGACCTGAGCGTCCATGATGCGTTCTATGGCTGTCTGTTATCCACTTCTATGTGACCGTGATTTCATATCTGCTACTACAGTTGGATATTGCCAGAAGAGTTATTGGACACACATATGATATTTCGTGTTGAAACTTTCATTCTATTGGGAGTTATCGTGTTCACAGACAATCTGACAATTTACTATTTTTTTTTTTCAATTTCTCTCCCTATATTTGGTATAAGTGGGGAATCAAAAATTTCTCTGTCTGTGTCTGTCTCTCGATAGAATTAATATATCTACACAAAATTTTACATGTGTATACCCCTAACCCCTAAAAGGTCACAGCAAACAATTTTTAGCCAAGTCGACCAAAGGGGAGCGGGGGTTTAACACAGAAACCCCAAAAACATCCAGTGTAGTGATTTTATCGACATGAAATTTCATATGAGAATTCAGAAGTGCCTGAATAAGACACCTACTGATTTTCAACTAAATCGGTCTATTGATTTCAGAGGAAGAGCGACAACTGTTGATTCGTTGAGATCTAGAACTAAAGCCAGAACGTTTCTTCAACTCAATACTTCTTGCACTTAATTGTATTCGTATGGCGCCTGGTCTCTAACATTATGCAGACGTAAATCTACTCATTCGGTGAAATAGTAGATTTCATTAAAAGAGGAAAAAAAATATAAAACTGGAATTGCCACAATGGTTGGAGGGGGGCTAACTTATATCAAGCAAGTAATTTAAACAACATCTGGAGCAGTAAATTTCCTCCATAATAGTGTGCTGCTCTCAGCTACAGTCTCTCATTTTGAACTCTCCTCCCAGACTCATTACACCTACCATTTTGCATTTGGAACCTCATTTTTCAATGTTTATACTTTATTTTCCTTAATTCGATGGTTTAATTGCAAAGTGTCGTCGTTCATTCTATCGGGAGTTATCGTCTTCTCAGACCGACTGAATTTTTTTTCTTCATATTTTGCATCAGTTGGTCGAAAAACATGAAATTCTGTTGAAAATTTAACATCGAATTACTGACGATTGCATAACCTCCACTGTACTTTGCATAGCCGGGGAAGAGATGTTAGTTACTTTAAGCAAGTGAGTGGCGTTAACTTGTCGGTTAGCAACACCAAGTTAGAACATTTGACTGAAACTGAAAGGCGGTGTCTTTGCGTCGGTGAATCAACAGCAATGTGCTTTCCCAGAACGAATTACTCAATTAACTTTTCGCTCATTACCTGAGAAGTTGGTGAGTTTAGATGGAATGGTGTCGAGGCCATCCCGAATAATATTTCTCCCTTCTCAATGAACTTACCTCAAACCAGTCCCCAAAATCCTGTTTGTTTGTTCTTGTTCAGTCAGAGAGAAGGCGGTAAGAATTAATTTAAACATTAGTTAGCCTCCTTGACAAGGTTTCCTTGGCTTTATGAAATTTAGGATTTCCAAAACTTCTCCAACCAAGAACCACCGACCAACACGTTTATTTCATTTTTTAGTCCTGTCCTTCCTCATGAAGAAATCCTTTAGCTCCCCTTTTTTTTTTATAACTTAATTAAAAATCGGCCACTTCACCCAAGCCAGGAAATTTAATTCCGTTTGCAAACAGAAACTTGATTAACTTAAAATAATTAAGAAAAATGTCTCATCAGCTCCTTTTCGTTTTTAGACTGAAAGATGTTCCCCGTTTGTCGTATATTGTGTGCTGCTACTTCAATAAAAGATTGCGCAAAGATGTAAGTTGCATTGAATTCCCGCAGGGGGAAGTGGAATAGCTGCTTCTTGGGGACCGACGACCCCACGGGTTCCTAGTCAGCACACACACGCACATACATATACACATACATGTGCACACACACACAATACACACATAAACAACGCACAAAACTATACACAAACATTAGAAGACACCCAAGCTAAGGAGTCGTGCCGAGGGCTGAATGGTACAGGGTGGGGAAACATGTGTGCCTCAAACGATCACCTTGGGGCACCGGGCGACACCCCATTGGAATGTAGCCTTCTGCACCTATGGGGCTCTGCGTGTGGTGACCATTTAATCCCCCATTACTCGTGGGAACTATTTATGGAAACCTATTTAAAAAATGATAAAAAACCATCCCCCGGCAGGGACTCAACAGAGAACCTGCCGGAAACCTTACCGGACAGAGACTCGCAGGAGAATCTGTCTGCAACAACTCCTGACAGAGGTTCTCTAGAAAATCTGTCGGCATTCACCATGGATCACGAAGAGCCAACGTCTACCCCGACGGACCCTCAGTCAACCCCCGCTGTGTCTGATGTTCGCGAGACCGAGGGGACCTCGGTTCCCTTGGGCTCGCCATCCGGACGGGCGAGTGAGGTTGATGAGGTAGTTGGAAAGCTGCACCTGATGAGAGTTAAATTGTCAGGGGCAGCTAGACGAAAGCTTAAAAGAGCCAGGCGAGCCGCAGAATCAGGTTCGGGACAAAATGTACCGATACTTGCTATGCCGATATCGCCAGCAGCGGGAAGACAGGGGACCAAAATAAAAGGAACCCAAGGTCAAAACCGCAACACCCAAGGTGCCCCCAAGGGTCCCATTTCCTCTACGCCTGCAGGACGCGGGGTTCAGGGCACCTAAAAGGTACCTGTCTCGACCGTGTCAGCGGGTTGTGGGGTTAAGGGCACCCCCGTGGGGCAATCCCCATCCACGTCAACGGGACGCGGGATTCAGGGCATCCTCAGGGAACCTACCCCGTCTACGTCGACGGCGGTTCGAGGGGTCCAGGGTGCCACTGGGCTACCGGCTCCTTCCGCAGCGGCTGGTCGTGGGGTTCGGGGCACCCCCAGGGAACCTACCCCATCCACGTCGGCGGGACATGTCAGAAAAGAGTCTCAGAAGAGGAATCTTTCTGACATGACCACGCCATCTCCAAAAGCGCCTTACACAAAGCCGAGGACCCAGATGGCTGGAGAGAAGGGTAAATCGACTTTTTGCGAGGCAGTTAACCAGCAGAGGGTGACCATCATTCAGGATGGTTACCCGAATATAGGTATCTCCGAAGAACAAATGGGACAAATTGTGGACCACATCCTAGGAGAGATAGATAGTCTAAAACCTGGGCCGGGTCAGCCAACACCAGGATTTGATGGCTACAACCTCCGAAATGGGGCACTGGGCATCACGTGCTTGGACAGGGACACCAGGACCTGGCTCGAGGGCGTGGTGTCAACGTGCAACCCGTGGCAAGGAGCTTGCCTTCGGATAGTAGACGCATCGGAGCTCAGCAGGCCGGTGAGGGCAAGGGTATGGATACCGGGTCCTGTATAGGAACCGGCCACCATTCTTCACCGCATCGAGGTCCAGAACGGCGATCTCTTCACCTCCGGGTGGAGAGTCGTCAGAGCCACTGCTGACTCAAAAGGTCAGCATTTGGTAATTGTCATGGGCGAGCCATCATGGCTGGATCTTTCGAGATTCCAGTATCGCCTATCGCTTGGCCTACACCGGGTGACATTCGTCCGCCTGGGAAGGAAGGAACCGGAGAAGAAGGAAAAGGACCAGTAGAAGGGTAACGGTCCACCCTAAAAGTTAAAAGTATGATCAGGGTCCTCCAAATAAATCTCCACCACTGCAGGGCAGCAACTGCTGCCCTAGGAAAGTATGTGGTGAACAAAAATATTGATATTGTACTAATTCAAGAACCTTATGTTTACAAAGGGGGAATTAAGGGGCTGGGAGGACTTGGGGCGTTCACGATCTGTGGCAACGACCAAAATCCACCTAGAACTTGCATTTTAGCAAGAAGACACATACAGCTTATGCCACTTCGGGACTTCTGTTCCAGAGACCTAGTGGCGGCCAAGCTGACCTGTACCTGGGAGGGTACCACAAAGGAGCTTGTTTTAGCCTCTGTATACCTTCCGTACGACCAACCTGGGGACCCACCATCTAATCAGATGAGAAACCTTGTGACCCTCTGCGAGAGACAACGATCGCACGTGATACTCGCCTGTGATGCTAATGCACACCACATTTTGTTGGGGAGCAGCAACACTAACAAAAGGGGCGAGGCACTCCTAGATTTCATTGCTTCAACTAATCTAGAAATAATGAATCGCGGTAACAAACCCACCTTTGTGACACAAAATAGGAGGGAGGTTATCGACATCACACTGGGCTCACACTATATATATATACCAGCATCAAAAATTGGCATGTGTCTGAGGAAACAACTGTATCAGATCACAGATACATTAGATTCGACATTCCAAATGTTGAACTTCAAACATTTGAGTTCAGGAATCCAAGAAATACGGACTGGGAAGGCTATAATAGCCGACTGGAACAAATTCTGGGAGGACACTCAAATGAACCAAAATCGTTTGAGGACATAGATTGCTTAAACGAGAACATTACATTGGCGGTGCGACAACCATTCGAGGAAAATTTCCCTCTGAAAGCTAAAAAAGTGCAGAGGGAGGTTCCATTGTGGAACTCGAATCTGAGCGATCTAAGGGCAAAAACCCGAAAACTTTTCAAAGCCGCCAAGCGTACAGGACAGTGGGGAACTTACAAAAGTTCCCTCACTGAATACAATCTAGCCTTGAGGAAGGCAAAGAGAGATACATGGAGGAGGATGTGTCAGGAAGTAGAAAACATACCTGCCGGATCCAAACTCCATAAAATACTTTCAAGGGGACCGATGGAAAAAATCGGAACCTTGGAAACTCCTGAAGGAAGTCAAACAACTTCGGAAAGGGATACACTAAACTTACTAGTGCAGACCCATTTCCCGAGGTGCACTACCTTAGGTGACCAGAGGAAGATCGGGGGAGCTATGCAAGCAGACCCAGAAACAGGGCTCATAAAGACGACTGGCAGCTCGCCTCTTGGGTCGTAAACCAGAGTAAAGTAGAATGGGCAATCAAGTCGTTTAAACCATTTAAATCAGCTGGGATGGATGAGGTCCAACCGATTCTTCTTCAGAAAGGTCTGGACCTACTTGCAAGTCCCCTGTGCAGACTCTTCAGGGCAAGTCTGGCCCTGGGATTCCTTCCGGATAAATGGAGACCTCTAAGAGTGATTTTCATACCAAAGCCAGGGCGAGAAAACTACGCCCAGGCAAAATCATTTAGGCCCATTAGTCTCACCTCGTTTCTCTTAAAAACCATGGAGAAACTGATAGATAGGTATATCAGGGACATGGTGTTGAAGGAAACACCTCTGCATCAAAACCAGTTTGCCTATCAAAAAGGTAAATCCTGTGAATTGGCTTTACATGAGCTGACACAGAAAATAGAGAGGACTCTACTAAACAAGGAATTTGCCTTGGGAGTCTTTCTTGATATCGAGGGCGCTTTTGATTTTGCTTGGTTGTCGACGAGCTCTTGCTGGAACTCAGCAACAATGGATTTTATACACAAGGCTATGCTGATGACCTTGTGATCTTCATCAGTGGCAGGTTCCCAAATACCGTGGTTGAAATTATGAACACGGCATTGGAGCATGTCAGTAGATGGTGCACCAGGGAGAACCTTAAAATAAATGCACAAAAGGTAACCTGTACATACTTCACCCAAAAGAGGAATATAAGGGACATCAGAAGTCCCTTCCTCCAAGGGCATGGTATACCTCTATCGAGGGAGGCCAAATACTTGGGGACTGTACTAGATACCAAGTTGACCTGGACTCCACACGTAGAGAAAATAACAAAGAAAGCAACCAGGGCTCTATGGGCCTGCAGGCGCTCCTTTGGCAAAACATGGGGCCTCAATCCCAAAATGGTACACTGGATGTACACAACGGTAGTGAGACCCATAATAACGTACAACTCCTTAGTCTGGTGGCAGAAAGCCGATACGGGACAAAGGAGGAAACAACTGGAAAAAGTCCAAAGACTTGCCTTGCTTGGGAATCACTGGGGCCATGAGCACCACCCCAACAGCAGCCATGGAAACCCTTCTAAACCTCCCCCCACTCTTTTTGATGGTGAAAGCGGAGGCAAGAAGGGGAGCCTATAGGCTGAAAACAAATAACCTAATACCGGACAACACACCGAGAGCAAGGGCGGCAATAAATGGTTGGCTGACCAGGAATCACATCCAGTTCTGGAGAGGGGTCCCAAAGCAAAGACATTCAAAACTCTTTATAGCGGAACCCTCAGAGAAAAGGAGCCGAGAACTCCTGAATATGAGCAGAATGGATCTAAGAGCTATGACAGGGCTGATTACAGGACACTGTCATATGAACAAACACCTATACAATATGGGCATCGCTAGAAGCCCTCTGTGCAGGAAATGTGGCGAGGAAAATGAGACTCCGGTTCATATTCTAAGCCAGTGCGGGGCACTAGAAAGCAGACGTTTCCACTGCTTCGGGTCTGCCATAACAGAACCGAAGCAGGTAATGGAAGGAACCTGCATAAAAATCCTGGACTATATCAAAGATACAGGGCTGCTATAGGGACCAACACACACAGGGCACACAATAGGCCTACTCTGGCCGCGGTGACACAATCAGCCCTCGGGTAAAAAAAAAAAAAAAAAAAAAAAAAAAAGTTGCATTGAAAGTGAGTAGGCGGTGAATGTGCACATTCTCCGGAGATTATTCCTTCGGATATATCAGTCTTTTTAGTGAAGCAGTACAGGTTCTCCTGAAGTATATATTGCATTAATAATAATTTTTATTTCCGTCAATTATAAAATGGTAATTGGATATCAAAATAGCTTATACAATTTATACAACAACCGATATGTGTCTTGTATTGTAGAATATAAACTAATAATATTAATGGAATATAGATGAATATCAAACTAGTATTTCCATATCATTAAGAAATAATAAAACTAGGTCTCCATATTGATACGAAACTAACATACGGCCGTCACAGTTACTTTGTAATCTGAAAAAGATAGTACCAGAGGAAACTACACTACATTATATAATATAATGGACTACATAGTATAATGGAGATATGCTACATATATAGCATATTTATATTATATAATTAACTACTGTTTAATACAAGGGGGGACCACTAATGGGGGGTTCCAGTGCTAATAATTTCCGACTTCAAAAGAAAACAGTTATATTAATTCATAATAATCAAAGAAAAAGCTGCAGTGAACAATTTTCAAAAAAACTTAAAAAATTGCGCTTATTGGGCATTCTACTAGAGAAACAAACTGGTAGTATATCTGATAAATAAATTATGGCAAAAGCCCAGAATGTAGTTTGCCCCTTCCAGAAGTAAGTCATACCAATCGTTTAATTGAATTTGCCCCTTCCACAGATAAGGTAGACCACTCGCAGAAAACATATATACCCCCCAGAATAGGTAGGTAAGTGTTATAACTCGGGGAGAAGCACAATTTTAGTATTACAGTAGAGTCCCGCTAATCCGGATACCGATTATCCGGACATCCGGTTAACCAACTTAAACTTTTGTTAAAAAAACAAATTAAAATTTAGTAAACTAAAAATTTAATTTAGCGAGTGGTAAGTACGAAAATAATTCAAAGAGAGGGTTTGACTTGACTTACTCAGTTGGCTACGATGAAAAAGTGCGCTAAATATTTTAAAATATTTATCATGTGCATTTTACATCAAATTCCGTTTAATCCGGACTTTCAGTGATCCGGACGGGGTCCGGTCCCATCTAGTGATTAGCGGTACTCTACTGTATTCTAAAAAATCACATCTACATACTGTATTCTAGGGAAAATACTGATTTTGAGATGTTACCTGAATAGTAGAGAAACATAAACAACGGTTTTAAAACTCCAACCTACCTGTAAAAAGTAAAAAAAAAAAAATTAAAAAATATAAAATAAAAACATACATTTGATAAAAAAAAGTAAACATTGATTGAGAGGGCGCTGGTAGCTCAGAGGTAGCTTGCTTATTAAGCTCAAGATCGCGGGTTCAATACGCAGCCGAGACCCTTTTTTTATCTTGGAGGTGAAAAAACCTTGAGCCCTTCTTGTACGATGGTCAGGTACTCGTTAAAGACCCTTACCCTAGGTAAAATAATAAAAATTTAGGGCAAACAAAACTTAGGCCAACTATAGTAGAGTCGGGCTCATGTCCACCAGAGCGACGAAACAGTCCTCTGGTAGTAGGAGATAGGTAAAAATAACAAGCATGCTTGTTAATGGTTGGCATAGCATTTTAGTTGCATTGTAGTTATATAGCTGTAAAAATAGTGTTTTTCTTTTGTTTTTTGTTAGATATACGTATTGCCGAGGAAGCAATACATCCAAATTTTTGACATAACCCCATATCCTCCATTTCCAGACTATTGCACTCTTCACCCCCATTTTCACAAAATTTCAACTAATAAAATTATCATAGAAATGAATATAAATAATATATGGATCATTTTTCTACCAGCAGAATGTAAAATTAATTGAATGTAAAATCTGTGAAAATAGTTTTATTCTACAGATTATAAAACAAATACGTAGTGAGACTCTCACAGAATTTATTATTTCATGATAACTGATTTTCGAAGTTGCCCTCTTCATGAAGAAACTTTTTCAAAGATAATTTAAAAAATGAACGAAATAAATTAAATAAAACTCTGCAATAAATAAACAGTATACAGAAGTTTAGTGAATACAAAAATATTAACAACTAGCAGTAATATATACATTTTTGTGCATGGAATGGCGCCATTCAGGTTATAAAAAACATAGTTTTATTTCATTTAGTTTTTTTTTTAAATTATGTTCTTAAAAATATTTTATGAGAGGTTACGCTGATAATTATGCTTGATGATGAGGGCAACTTCAAGGGTCGGCTACCTCGAAATAAATAAATCTGTAACATAGTACGACCCCATTTTAAAACCTGGGATATAATCCGAATAGGAGTGGGGGGCGTTAACACGAAAGCCCCAATAACTGCTGAAGTAATTAATATATTGACACGAAATTACATAAGGACGACTCCTATCAATTGTTAGCCTAATCGTCTTAATTGCTACAGTTAGTAGTATTATACTACTCATTAATTATTAATGAATAATGACTAAATTTAGGGTGGGGTTGCACAAACCCTTATTGTAGGGTGCCACCTGAGAACGTCCCGAAATGTCGTCGTAAAAAGTCACTTCCTGGAAAGTTATCATTTTTTTTTTTTTTGTCTTTTATTTATAATTTATAAAGAAGCAACTGTTGCTAGGGTGCAACAACCAGCATCTATGATGGTAGGAAGTGACATGTTGGTGTGAATAGCATGCGAGAGAGGAAGGCCACCCAGTGGTAGGTCCTCGGGACGAAAATTTATCTTATTTATAGGACAAGAACACAAAAAATAAATAAATAAATGAATAAAGAAAAAACAAATTAATGAATAAAAAGGAATTGAAAGACAATTTTGACGGATGGGTAAGAGAGATGAAAAAATAAAAAATAAAATTAAGAACGAATAGCATTTAAGATGGCAGTAAGTCCTGGTTTCATCTTCTCTTCAACCTTCATGGGGTGTTCTGTGGTAAGTGTTGTGAAGATAAAGTACGTATTTATGGGTTTGTTTGGGTCACAGATATTCGTTTCAGCAAAAACATCCAACATCAAAATTGAATTCAGGCGTTTTACTCAAAAACCCTCAGACTGATAACACAGTGCCCTCCATACATAAACAACAGAACACTTCATAAGGATCTTATGAGACACACAGTACTCGACACAATACAAACTACTTACATACGTTTTTTTAGAAAACTTAACACACATACAAACCCAGAAATCAAAAAAGATTATATTAATTTTAATTTAATTTAAAAAAACTACTGTATTTATTATATACTTTATCTACTGTATAATGTAAATATTCTTATTACGTATCCTATTATGTACCATGGTTTAACGGAAATAAAATTATTATTTTTACTGATTTTTCAATTGTGGATTTATTACACGGGGAGAGCGAAAACTTTTATGATTATTTCGCGCTGGGAAAGTACCCCACGGCTGATGATTTATCGACGCCTTTATTTATTTATTTATTTTTTTGGAACATATTAGAGTGAAAATGTGTCTAAAATTTGAAATTCTCCATTGCTAAAGAGGAATTTGCGGAAGGAGTTGAGCTCTCTGACCTCTGATTTCGTAGACTCATACCGGAGATTACATGAATACCAATAGGGGTGTTCATGGCGGCTCCATGGAGAGGAGGGGCGGATGGTGCCCCGGGGAACAACCCCACATCTCAAGAGGCTCTAAGACACCTCACATCGGATATATTATGTATCCAGTCCGGAGGGGGAAATGGGGACGTTTTCGGAAATCTCTCTGAGACTATTTTAATGTGAAGTTGTCCTATGTAGTGATTATATCACATCTTTTAAAACAATAACGTAAGTCTGATCTCTCTTAGATTTTATTATTCCATGCTAGCCGACTTTCGAGGTTTAGCTTGTCTCATAAGATATTTTTTCAGCCATTATGAACGAAAAAAAGTTTTAATATAAAATATAATATTTAAACATAATAAAATATGTTGTCAGAAAAATAACCTTCTTTTAACGAGAACCTCACAACTCAGAGGTTCGGAACCACCGCTTATCGTTCCATCAGAAGGACGGCGTACTCAAGGTTTTTCACCTCCCAGTTGAAAACTTAAAGGACCTCGATCGAAGGTATCAAATACCTCAATTTTTCAAAATTCAAAAGAACCAAATAAGTCGTCGGTGAATCAGCCGCATTATCTATCAAATAGGATTGTACATTTCCATTAGGAAGTACGTGGCTTTTACATAAAATAATAGAAACAGCTGTTCACGAGATGAGTTGATGATTCTTGTATGTATAGTCTTACTAGCTGTAATACCCGGTGTTGCCCGGAAGACTAGTTTTAGAAGCTGCAGAAAAACTGATAAGAACTGAAAGCTATCAGGAACCGCATGTTCACGTTTCATATGCTGGGAAGACGCCTGGCCGCATGTTCACTTTTCATATGCTGGAAAGCCGCCTCTGGGAAGATGCCTGCCGCATGTTCACCTTTCATATGCTGGGAAGGTGTCTGGCCGCATGTTCACCTTTCAGATCACATTCGATGCGTAACCAAACAAGTTAACACCCCTCCTTTTGCGTCGGGGGTTAAAAATATATACATAAAGTGAACCGGTACACATATATTTTTGTTGAATTAGACAATATAAAAGTTAAACTATGTGTTTCCTGAACTTCTCTGCGATGTTGAAATGTTGATTTTTTCCGACATTTGTTCCAGAGGTGTCTTCTTTTTTCTTCTTTTTTGACAATAGGGACACTTTCACTTCCCTTCTTCTGGTCACTATGATACTATATAGTGACCAGAAGAAGGAATGTGAAAGTATTCCGAAATGTCAAAAAAAAAAAAAAAAAAAAAAAAATTTAAGACCTCTGGAAAAAATGCCGGAAAATTCAACAGTTAAACAATTTTTTTTTTTTTATTTATTGTATTCTGGAAAGACGGGAATACATATGAGCATGTATTTGGATATATATTAGAACAAGGAAGTTCATAATAACGAGGAGATAATTTCCCTATTTTATGGCATGTGGGAAGGGTTAAATGAAGGATTACATGTTTTACTTCCCGGGAGTATGTTGTATTTATATATATATAACAGAATCCGACAAGTACGACGCATTGATGAATTCGTGCTGGGGAAGTGCATTGCCGATCTTTTTTTTCATGAGTTTCTGCAGGCCACCAGGTAGAAGGACCCTAATATAGGACCCTAATATAGGACCCTAATGTAGGACCCTAATGTAGGACCCTAATATAGGACCCTAATGTAGGACCCTAATGTAGGACCCTAATGTAGGACCCTAATATAGGACCCTAATATAGGACCCTAATGTAGGACCCTAATATAGGACCCTAATGTAGGACCCTAATATAGGACCCTAATATAGGACCTTAATATAGGACCCTAATGTAGGACCCTAATATAGGACCCTAATGTAGGACCCTAATATAGGACCCTAATGTAGGACCCTAAGTAACATGATCGCAATGTTCCAAACCAAAACTAATAAGATCATCAAATTTAAAATTTCAAGTTTATAGTTAGTTTATAAAATTCTCCGCTAGCTCAGTCGTATGCATGCTTGCTTTATGAGCTCAAGATCGCGGATTCGAAACCCAGTCGAGGCCCTTCGTCGACCCCCCGAATGGGACGTTATGCAATGGTCCTGAACCTGTACGATGTCAGGTACTCGTTAAAGACCGCTTACCATAGGTGAATAAAAATTTAGGTTAGCCAAAATTTAGGACTCCCGTAGTAGAGTCCGGCTCTAGGCCGGTAGTAGGCGATATAACCTCATAGTTAGCAGAGTCATAATAACTAACTAACTCATACACATCGTTAAAATTATCAAATCATGTACTACAGGACAGGGGCTGAACAATTCGGACAATGGAGTGAACGAGAGGGAGAGGCGCTAGGGTAGTCGAGGGATCAGGAAACGGTGTTAGCCAATTACTGTGAATTCCAAAAACAGCTCTGTTTTTAAATATTTCACTCAATACCAACATTTCAAATGGTTTTTATACATTAATTTAGAATTTTTCTAATTTAATTGTCAGTTTAAGTTGTTTCAACTGCTTTGGTTAATAGCAAGGGACTATCTACTGGTTGCCATCCTATTCCACACAACGACAATCGGAAGAAATAATAAAACTTAAATTGACTCTGGTTGGGTAAGCTAGTGCTATCCCACCACCAATATGTCCCCACGTCAGGTCTATTATGTAAATGCGTAAATGCTTCTCCACGTGGAGTAAAAAAGTACAGCCAAACATTTGTAAAAAATTAAATTTGGTTTCATCGAAAGAGCCTCGATTTCCTCTAGGCCATTATAAGAAGTAGAAACACGTGAGAACTCTGAAAACTATGAGGCTATGGACTGTGATCCAAATCCTTTAAATCGACACCCCACTTAACTATGTAGAAGACAAATTAATCCCTGACGTGACGCGAATGTAAAAAATTTTCCGACCTAAAGATTCCAAATATGGAAAAAACACGATAACTCCCGATAACATGTGAATCCAGAACCCTCTAACGACGACACCTACTTTTTTTTCAGTCAAATCGACCGAATAGAAGGAGGGACTAGGGTGAAAGCTTAACATAAAAACTCTAATAACTGCCATTGTAATGAATGTATCGACACAAAATTTTATATGCGGATTCAAAACCCCATAAGGACGACACTTTATTTTTCAGTGGAGGCAGCAGAAAGGGAGGGGGGGGGGGGGGGATCAGAGGGGGCTCAACCGAAAAACCCTTATAACTACCTACGTAATGAATTTATCGACACAAAATGAGGATTTAGGAATCCCTACTTAACTGAACTGTTGCATATAAGCGCAAACTGTCGACTACTTTTGGAGGGGAAGAATAAAGTCAATTGATTAATTCGTTGTGGGGAAGTAGCTTGCCGGTGATTCCCCGAATTTTGATGCTCTCCGACACCCTCCTCAACAGACCCAACTCTTTACTTCCTCAGCTATAAGTATGAAAGAAGTTATGTGATCAGTTAAAAATTCGATGTCGAGTTTTCACTCGAACTTCATGTTTTCCGAATACCTAATACCAAAAAAAAAAAAAAATCTGTGTATCCAAGTGCCTATGTACACGATAACTTTTGTAATGAATATATTAGTCCAAATTCACAATCTCATAAGGACATATTAACTATCGTGGAAATAAAAGTAAAGAAAAAACGTATGTTTAAAAAAAAAATATTGTCTATTTCACAAAATATATTTAATATGGGAGTACTTTCGGTATTGCTACCATCTTCAGTCATATATTAAACATATTTAGTGAAATAGACAATATTTTTTTAAAAAACAATGTTTTTTCTTCATTTTTTGTTAACTGTTTCACAATATCTTTGCAAAAAATGACAAGTATCATATCGTGGAATTGGCCAAAGAGGAGCGACTCAACTCATAAAACCTTAACAACTGATGAATAGTATGGATGTATTGTGACATGAATATTTATGTTTCTTTTTGTTTTTTAAGGCATTTCGACCACGAGGGTCATGGATGCAGGTCTGTGGGAATCCTAGCAGGCTAATTTGGATAGGCGCAGATTAATAATAATAAAGGATATTGCTGTATACGGAATAGAAAGGCTACGTGATGAAGATAATTTTGTTTTATAATTTAGATGAGAGGTTTGTGAATTACAAGAAATGAAATAGTTGGATAATTTGGGAGCTATTATTGGATAGAATTTCGGAAATATCCACAGCAATGTTGCAATTCTCACGCTGGGGACTGTATGTCATGCATTTAGTTAGAATGTGTCTGACAGACAGTCCGACCCCGCAGCACTGACACAGAGAAGTGGGTTCCTGAGCCATCAGATATCCATGGGTCAGCCTGGTCTGCCCGATACGTAACCGAGTTAAAATTACTTCTTCTTTCCTTTTTTCTCTTATTGAGGTGTTCCAGACTCGAGTGGAGCTTTTGATGATCCTTAGCTTTATTATCGGTCATACAAAGCCACCGAATCTGCCATTTGATCCAGACTCTTTCTTTGATATAGGTAACGAAGTCACTTACAGGGACTCCGGATGTGGGTAGTCCTCTTAGTATGGCGCGCCTGGCGTTTTCATCTGCAGACTCATTACTTGCAATGCCAATTTTTAAATTCAAAACCCTACAAAGACTGCACTTTCTAATTTACCGCAAAATCGGACGAAGGGAAGGGGGTGACCAGAAGAGGGGGCCTAACACAAAAGCCCTTGTAACTCAATGTATGGAATGTATCGACATAGAATTTAGTATGAGGATTGAGAAGTCTCTGTGTAAGTCAACTTTCGGTTTTCTAACCCCAAACTGTCGATTGGTTTTGGTGGGACAGCGATAAATTTTTACTAGAGAAGTACCTATATGATTTGAGTGATTCACCGACATTTTTTTGTATGCGCTACAATTTTTTACGTGCTCTACAACTTCTTGGAAATTTACAATTTTTTTTTTTTTTTTCTCTTGGCCTTATGCACGATGCATATTAACCATGTCACTGTGTTATCTAGTTATTTACGACATCCATGGCCCCGGAAGGGAGTTCTATCTACGAAATATAAGTCACTCCCGGACGGGATTCGAACCCGCAAACCACGGTGAGACCATGTGACCAAAGCCCTACGCTGATCCTGCATAACTTCAAAATTATGAAACAAATATTTTTGTAACTTATGTTTAATTCTCTTTCATATGATTAGCCACTTCGGACATATTTCTTGTCAATAAATTCCCAAAATAAATTTCTAATCTTACCTCAATAGGAACGATTTTAGAGACAAGAGGGTGAAACGGGAGGAAGGGGACTCATTTCATAGTTTTCTCGGACGTACTGACGCAAACTGTAAAGATTTTTTTCGGACGTACTGACGGAAACTAAAGATTTTAAATCTTGAAAAAATGTTTCTGTCATGTACTCTAAGAACCGTTCAATTTCAAATTCTACTCGTCTATTTATGAACTGTAAATATTGGTAGACAATTTCGTGAATATAGATCGAATAATATCCATGCTCCAATGCCGAATTCAAATTTTTACAATGCCTCTCCCTTCGAATAGTATGTCTAGCTTATTTTTGAATTATCCTTGTCGAAATATTAAAAATAATGTTCTACTATTTTAGTTGAAAAAGGTTCCCCAGCGCTATATCTCGCAAAACTTTTAAAATTACAGTTTTAAATTTGAAAAATTCAAAATTTAGTTAGAACAAGTATCTCGTTTTCCGGGTTCAGCACGAGCACTCCCTGAAGGTTATCTGGAACAAATAACCACCTTTATTTATATAGATTCGTGGCGCATACCCTTTTCTAACTGAGGTCGGACCCTGAAGATCTTTAGCCACTCACACCAGCCTCCATCACAGCGATCTGTTGCTCACCAGGTCAGCCCGTCTCAAACTGACTCCTTGAACCTGGGCGTCTAACGACAGTCTGAGGTCCGCTTCAATTGTGTCCAGCCCATCGCTCAACTCTCATGTCTGCTACTATGGTTGGGTATCATGGTTGAGTATGGTTGGCTATTATGGTTGGGTATCCCCAGAAGATCTGTCCCTCAGCTCCCTATTTCTTCTGATCCTCTACTCCTGAAATTCTCTATCCTTCACCGGATCTTCTATTTTCCCCAAACATCTGAGAATTCTTCTCCAGGTCTCACACCATAGAATTACTTATATATTTAGAGGGCGCGCAGAGATAGCGTACTTGCCTGCTGAGCTCAAGATCGCAGGTTCCAAACCCGGCCGAGGCCATTAGGTTTTCTAACTGGGATGTAAAAATAACTTGAATACTTCATCCTTCGCATGGGACATTTAGTGATGCACCCGAGCCTGTACGATGTCAGGTACTCGTTAAGTGATGGTCCCGAGCCTGTACGATGTCAGGTACTCGTTAAGTGATGGTCCCGAGCCTGTACGATGTCAGGTACTCGTTAAGTGATGGTCCCGAGCCTGTACGATGTCAGGTACTCGTTAAGTGATGGTCCCGAGTCTGTACGATGTCAGGTACTCGTTAAGTGATGGTCCCGAGCCTGTACGATGTCAGGTACTCGTTAAGTGATGGTCCCGAGCCTGTACGATGTCAGGTACTCCTTAATGACCTCTACCCTAAATGAATAAACCTAGATAAGCAAAATGGGCTCCCAAAGTAGAGTCGGGCTCATGTCCACCAGTGTGACGAAAGAGCATTCTGGTAGTAGACGATATGACCTCCTAGATAAAGCCCGGGCATGAGTCACAATTACTAAAAAAGACACATAAAATCCCAGCTTTTATTAGGTAATACATTACATATGTAATTTCTTATAAAACCAAAATTAAGAATTAAGAATTAATATATGTTAATAAATATATATCTAATAAAATGAAACTATCTCTGGAAAAGTTAATCTTTTAATTATATTTTAGGTTATGAATTATTATTAATATAATAATAATGACAACAATACAGATATGTATATATATATACTTATATCTGGAAAAGTCATTTTTTAAATTATATAGGTTATGAATTATTAATATATATATATATATATATATATATATATATATATATATATATAAATAAACTTAAGCACGCCGTCCTTCGGATGGGACGTTAAGCGATGGTCCCGAGCCTGTACGATGTCAGGTACTCGTTAAAGACCCCTACCCTAGGTGAATAAAAATTTAGGGTAGGCAAAATTTAGGACTCCCACAGTAGAGTCGGGCTCATGTCCACCAGAGTGACGAAAGAGCGCTCTAGTAGTAGGCGATATGACCTCGTTGTTAAAGCCCGGGCATGAGTCATAAAACCTAACCTAACCTATATATATATATATATATATATATATATATTTATAAATATATATATATATATATATATATATATATATATATATATATTTATATATATATATATATATATATATATATATATATATATATATATATATATATATATATATAATTAAGTTCTGAATTCAACAAAGTAGTTTTTTTAAAAAATAACTTTTATTAAAATACAGAAAAATTACAAAGTAAAGGTGTTGTGAACAGCAAGACGGAACTCAATAGACTGAGCGCGCGGTAGTCGAACGCCGTTATATTGTTTCTAAAAGTGCTGATGCTGAGTCTATGCTTTTTGTAGTTAGGTGTCACTTAACTCTTCCCTCCTAAGTTTTTCGAACGGCCCGTTCGAATTTTGGCAGCTCACCATGGGGGGTCCAGCTTCTTGGTCGTCTGAGGGGCGCACCGTGATGATTGTTCTAGGTTTGCAGAACAGATCATGTAGTCTATGTCGGTATCTGAATAACACGACTAACACAAGTAACATACAAATTAATAATGTTATGGTTAAGATTAAATAAGAAAATTGGGCTATTGGTGACAGTAGGATGGGTTGTTGGGCCAGTTCCACAGCTTCTTGATGAAGATCAGTTGACGGGCTTAGATGACGAAGTTGTAGGTTGATTTCATGACTGCTTTCCAAATGCACTAGATTTAGTTTAGGTGGTGTGATCTCGAAGGATGGTTCGGCTGATGTAAATACCAATGTTCCGATTATAAGTCGGCAGGATGAGCTTAGTAGAGCGGCTCCTTGTATAGTCTTTGTGTGGGGTATGCCTTCGCAGTCTTCGATGATTTCATTTGGTTGGTGAAACATAACTAATATTTGTTTATTAGATAGTGCAGTCACTATTTTATACGAGTTTTTGACTTTGACAGAGTTGCAGCGGTCGAGGCTAGTGGTGGTGCAGGGTTCTTGACTAGGCTGCTGAGTACACAGGGTGATTCCATTATTTACCTTGCATTCTTCATCAGACCAGAGTTCAGTGTCCTCCAAGATGACGATAAATCTTTTAGGTGGTAGAATGATAATTTCTTCACTATTAGGTACAGGGTAAATTTTGGAATAGGTTGCTTGGAAAGGTTTTAGGATTGGTATTTTGAGAAGGAAGGTAATCATTTGATTTATACCAAATATGTATAATTTAGAAGCGTTTAACAATTTAAATAGATGATTTTTGTCTAAAGGGATTAATTGATTATCCCTATACATTTTCTTAAGATAGTTTTGTATTTGTATTAATTCATTTGTGCTAATTATTTCTAGATTAGGTATATTGTTGAATGCTAGGCTAATGGTCCTTTCAAGGACAAGTAGGGAGTTCAGTATACGTTCGGCTTGATAAACCTCATTTTGTAAAATGATTTGACTATCTTCAAAAGATTTCAACTTCTCTAAAAAGACTTTTGTATCTCTAATGTTTTCGTTGAATATTTGTGTTTCGTCTTCAATTCTTTTACTAACATGATTAGCGAAAGATGTAAACTGAGAGATCTTATTAATTTCATTATTTTGATTTTTAAAGAGAGCATCGACATTATTATTTATAGTATTTAAATCGTCATTGTCCGGGTTTCCAGCTACAAATTTAATTATACTTCCGAGTCCGTTTACTATCCCACGTTTTTCACGCCTATTACTACTTAACTTATCTAAAATTTCCCTTATCTTATAAATAGTTCCCTTTAATTGGCTACTAATTCTACTCATTATAGTATTGTTGACTACATTTGTCTTTAGTATATTAGAGTTCAATATGAGTGTATTATAGCTTGTTTCGTATTTAGAGACATTAACATGAAATAGAAAGTTGTGGTAATGATCTAGTAAGCTAACATTTGACAGTGGTTCTATAAAGTATCCGTTTGTTTCAAGCTTCGTTATTTGGAGGGCCAGGCTGGTCGGGATCAGGATCGACCTGCACAGAAGAAACATTTTTCCTTAGTCTTTTTGCCTTTCTTATGTGGGCTGTAGTTGGTCTGTCTTTCTTAGTAGTTCCTTGAATTTTACCTTTGGTTTGTCCTGTGACTTTTATTTTTTCAAATGGAGGGTCAGTTTTTCTAGGTCTGTTCCTTTCAATGTAAACTTCTTGGTCTTGTACGTCCGGGTTATTCTCTTTATTTTGATTTCTTTTATTTAGTACCTGCTGGGCTTTTTCTTTGGCTTTATTATGGACTTTATCATAGAAGGGCATTAATTCTTGTTTACGTTTTTCGTTATATTGTTCGAAAGTCGTGAGTCCTAGGTCGAAATCTATGGGTCGATCGTATGGTCCATACAATAAATAGAATGGGGAGAATCCAGTTGATGAGTGTATTGCTTGATTGTATATAAGAATGGCAGTTATCATGTGATTGGATGGAAGATCACGTGGGTTCTTTAACTTTATAATTCTTAATTTTTCTAGCACTGTCGAGTGTAGTCTTTCTATGGGCGAGTTTGAATTGGGATTGTTGACTGTTGTGAAGTGGAGTTCTACCTTGTTTAGTTTGCAGAATTCTATCATAGTCTTGTTTTTGAACTCTCTCCCTTCGTCGCAGACTATTTTCTTAGGTAGATTATGATGTGAAAAGTAATGTCGGAGTTTATTTAGAATTGTCAGACTAGTTCCATCTTTGATAAGGTATGCCTGAGCGTAGCGAGAAAATAAATCGATTATTGTTAGAAATTTTGAGCCATCGAAAGAGAAGGTGTCAATATGGATGACCTCAAATGGTCTTTGAGCCGTCATTGGTCCTGAAAGTTTTAGGTCGTATGGTCTTCTTTCATACTTCGATCGTTGACATAGATCACAGATATTGATGACACTACTGATGGTATCCTTCATTTTTGGCCAGAAATATTTTTCCTTTAATTGGTTCAGGGTTTCGTTTATACCGTTGTGGTTTTGGTCGTGATATTCCATTACAATGTTATTTTGTCTGTCTTCATCGGTTACATCTTGACAGAATTTCATACAGATAAATATTTTTATTGAATTATTAAATGTCTTGTATACAAGGTCAAGGAACGGTTTATGAATTATTTCGTCCTTAAAATATATACCGAAATTTTGGTCTGGTCTTATGATTTGTTTGAGGAGAATGGAGAGGTCCTCTTCCATAGCGCTTCTTCTGATAGTTGCGAAGTGAGTCATCCTATTGAAAGGTCTAGTTAATCTACTTTTACGAGTTTCTCCGATGCTAAATATAATTCGGTTGGTGAAAACATTTAGTGGTCTTTCGCTGATAGGGACAGTTTTTCCAGTGTCTCCATCAGTTGAGTGCACGGTTTCCAGATCAGTGTCATTGTCTTGTTCGTCTAATGTTTTTTCAAGATCTTGTATTATTTCTTGATACTGTTCACTGTTATCTGGGGGTTGATTTAGTATTTCATCCAGATCATTGTTTGAGAGTGCCTGAGCTTCTCTGCGCAGCTGATTGGCGTCCCCTTCGTCCAAACATACCTGGATTGACATTGAATCGTCAGCTTCTTCGTCATCAAAGTTATTAATTTCAATTCTTGATAGGGCGTCTGCTACAAAGTTTTCTTTCCCTTTCTTGTACTGGATCTCAAAGTCAAACTCTTCCAGTTTTATTTTCCATCTGATAAGACGAGAGTTTGGTTCTTTTATTTTGTACAGCCAAACTAAAGGTTTATGGTCAGTTTCTATTGTAAATCTCTTACCGTATAGGTATGGTCGGAAATGTTTTGTAGAGTCTATGATAGCCAGTAGTTCTTTTTCAATTGTGGAGTAATTTTTTTCTGCACTGTTGAGAACTCTGGAGTAAAATCCAATAGGTCTATTATTCTGAGATAGAACACTTCCTATTGCAACATTAGATGCATCGGTTGTAAGAAGAAATGGTTTTGACAGGTCTGGGTAAGCTAAAATAGGTGAATTTGTTAATAATTCTTTACATTGTTGGAAGGCTTGTACGTAGTCTGGATCATTCGGGTCCAGTTTTGATCCTTTCTTGAGGCATTTGCTCATTGGTGCTACTATTTTGGCAAAATTGGAAATAAAACGTCTGTAATATCCTATTAGTCCTAGAAATGATTTTATTGCTGACGTAGTTCGCGGTATGGGATATTTTTCTATAGCTTCTATTTTTGTTGGGTTTGGTTTAATACCATCCGGGGTCACGACATGACCTAAAAACTGAACTTCTTTTCTCAAGAATTCGGATTTGTCCAGTTGGACTCTGAGATTAAATGTTCGTAATTTTTGAAATACATTCCTCAAGTGTTGACAATGTTCATCTAGAGATTTACTGAAAATTACAATATCGTCCATGTAAACGAAACAGAATTTGTATAAATACTCGCGTAATACATTATCCATCACCCTTTGGAATGTGCTTGGTGCATTCTTGAGACCAAATGGCATCCTGAGGTATTCGTAATGTCCATTGTTTACTGTAAAGGCTGTCTTTTCTATTGATCCGGGGTCCATCTCTATCTCATGAAATCCTTGAGCTAGGTCAAGAGTGCTAATATATTGGCATTTACCCAAGTTATCTAAAATTTCGTCTATTCGCGGGAGGGGGTAACGATCTTCAATTGTCTTCTCATTAAGCTTTCTGTAGTCTATCACCATTCTATACTTTCGTTCACCGGATGCGTCCATTTTCTTCGGTACGATCCATACGGGAGCACTGTAAGGCGATATTGACGGTCGAATGATTTTATTGTCCAAAAGTTTCTGTATTTGTCTCTGAATCTCGGTCATCATGTGATATGGGTGTCTAAAAGATTTTACGTATACTGGGTCTTCGTCTGTTGTCCTAATTTTGTGTTTGACAGAATTGGAGAAAGGTAATCCCTCTTCATCGTCATAAAAGGTGTCTTTGAACTGTCTACAAATATTGAGTATGGCTCGTTTCTCTTCTCCATTCAAGTGTGACGTCCTAATTGCTTCAGAGACGTTTAATTTGGAAGATTTAGAAGGCTGTGGGTATTCTATATCTGTGACTGAGATAGGTGTGACAGGAATTCGTTCGTCAAAATAAATCTCTGTATTGTTTACATCTATAGGTACTAGACAAAAGCCATTGCGTATAGTAACTAAAGATTCGGGAATCGTAATGTCGTTGGTAAGTTTTATCTCTGGGAGACATACATCACCTTGTTCTTGTGTCACCGGTATTCTGACATAATTATTTACAAGCACTTTGCAAGGTTTGATTGACTGGGAAGTATATCCTAGGAGGAATGGAATTTCCTGATTCGCGATTTTGAGTGTGTTATTTCTATAATCTATGATCGCTCCAAGTCTTTCTAGATCTTCGCTACCTATTAGTGCGTCGAAATGTTTGTGCCAGTCAATTACGTGAAAATTGATTGATTCATGAATACCAAGTTCTGATAATAGAGGGGCTTGAACGTTGTCATCAGCTGATTTCTTGTTTAACAATCCAGTAATGCTGAATGGTTTTTTGAACAGATATTGAGAGAATTTTTCAAAAGCAGGTTGTGTATTAATGACTGAGTTTGAGGCTCCTGAATCGATTAAAATTTTTAAGTTAGTCTGAGGTAAATATAGAAAAGGTAGTTTGGGTTTTGAATTTAAGCAATTAAGGTCTACGTGGTCGGCAGTTCTGAGGCTGGTTCCCAAAAATTTACATTTTCAGTTTGTTCAATTTGTTCGGTTTGTTCGTCTGGTTCCTCAATGTGGGGGGTGGTCAAGTGAGAGTTGGTCAAGTCTATTTCGCTCTGACCTACGTCTCCTTCTTCATAGGGTTGGTATGTGTAATTTCCATCATCATAATAAAAATAAGGATTATAATCTGTGAGTTCCGTTTCCAATGTATTTACGTCCATTGGCACGGGCGGAGTGTTAGTCCAAGGTCTATTACGGTTAAATTGTTGAGTGTTTACCCTGGATTGAATAGACATAGGGGTTGGTTTTGGTCTAGCATTCTGGTACATTCCAGATGCTGGTCTAACAGGAAATCTTGGGGTAAACGGTTGTTGACCTTGTCTGGGGGGAAGTGGAGGAGGTCTAACTAGGTTTTGCTGACCTTGCTTATATTGTGGGTGTTGGATGGCCCGTTGTTGCATAGGTGGCATCATACGATACCCTAGCACGTTGGGATTTGGTCTAGGATTATATCCATAAAGGTTTGGATATCCAGGCGGTTGTACTGAATGAATCTGAATAGGTTTAATTTGGGGCGGAGGCTTTGAACTTCCCTGGGTCCTACGAATGAATTCTGTGTAGTCCCATTCGGTTTGACGATTGTCAAGGAGTTGGCATTTATTTATGCATCCCTCCAGTGAGCTTAGCTCAAAATGACTGAGGAAGGACCGGTAAGGTTCTAACAATCCTATTTGGAATGTCTTTGTTGCTAGTTTGGTATATTCAAATTTTTTAAAGGCTAAGTAATTTGGCTCTTCTACGTTAAGCATTATATTTTGTAATACATTGTTATAATTTTTGACGAGTCTAGCGTAAAAGTCCATGTACGTCTCGTTTCGTTTTTGTACAGTCTGTTTCAAGTTGGTTAGAAGTACGTCCTCCGATCTCTGATCTCCGTATTTTTGTAACAAAGTTTTCTTGATTTCGGTCCAGTTGTCAGCAGCAAGGTAACTTAAAAAGTCCCTAGCTTCACCTTTTATTTTTGATTTGATCGAGCAATTTACTATGTACTGTAAGTCGGGTGTCAGTCTGTTTTCTAAATGTTTATTCAAGTTTTCTACTTCCGTAATAAAAATCGATAAATTATCTCCGGGTGAATACTGAGGTAGAGAATTGATTAGCAACTGAAGCTCGGTTTGTGTGGGGGCGACAGGTGTTGGTTCGAGTACTGGGGGAGACATATTTGTATTAGTTTGATTTTTATTAATAATAAATTTAGCAGGTTGAACAAGCGGTCTATTTGAATTATTTCTAATTTGTTCAAGTAACTGGGTATTATCTGCAATTAGTTCTACTTGTGCTGAATTCATGTGCAAATAAAGAAATAAAGATTAAAGATTTCCTTAGTTTGTCTATTAAAATAAGAAATGTTTTTTTTTTTTTTCTATACAATTTAAGAAACTTATCTATCTAATTATGAATTATTTAAAATTTACAAGATATTATTATTATTAAGTATTTATTTTATTATTATTTTATTTTATTTTATTTTTTTTTTAATTATTCAAGATTATAAAAAATGGATAAATTTGGTTCAAAATGATTACCTAAAGTTAAGGATAAATAAGGCAAGGACTTACAGGAGTTGGATGATGTACATCGCAGATACCCTTGTGGAGGTCCTTGGGTCTAAAGTAGAGTTGTCCGTCTTCTGTTTGGTCGCCGGAAATAATGAATTTCCACCAATGGGCCAAAGCACTGTCACTAAGATCACAATTACTGAAATAAGTTCGAATCCCGCGTGAAGAATTAATATTCAAATGATCAATGGAGAAACACCACTAAAATCACTCGCGAGATCCTGTCCGCAGCGCCAATTAAGTTCTGAATTCAACAAAGTAGTTTTTTTAAAAAATAACTTTTATTAAAATACAGAAAAATTACAAAGTAAAGGTGTTGTGAACAGCAAGACGGAACTCAATAGACTGAGCGCGCGGTAGTCGAACGCCGTTATATTGTTTCTAAAAGTGCTGATGCTGAGTCTATGCTTTTTGTAGTTAGGTGTCACTTAACTATATATATTTATATTTATTTATATATATATATATATATATATATATATATATATATATATATATATATATTAATAATTCATAACCTATATAATTTAAAAAAATGACTTTTCTAGATATAGTTTCATTTTGTTTTTGAGGTCCTAAAGTATGAGATCTACTACGTAACAACGTCCCTGAAAACGATTAGAAAGTTTGGATGATGAAGTATTAGAAAATTTTTAATTTAATAATTATGAAAATTGTTAAACTATTTTTTAAATAATTTTGAACAGTGCAAATAATGAGGAGTACTGTTTCAGGAGACCTAATTAGCATTGACGTCAATCAGTATTTGGTTTGTCTCAATTTGTTCTTCATGTACGCAATTGAATTTATTTTTAACTAACCCAAGGCTAAAAAATTACTAATTGACTCTGATGATAATTTTGAAAAGAGGGCGGGGGGGGGCTCTGAATTGTGAGGGGGCCCAAAATATGAACGAGATTCATGGATTTCCATGGAACTTCATGTGTAACTTTCTATCTCTGTACAAATATAAGCTGTCGGCTGTCTCCTCCCAGAAGACAAAAGGTAGCAGTCAGCTAGCACAGTCGAATCACTAGTAGTAATTAAACAATAATTATAATAAACAATAGGATTATGCTTAAATAAAAAAATAATAATAACAATTACAAAAAAAAAAGAAGGCAAAATTGAATAATTAAATACTGTTATTTTTATATAATTTTAATATAATACAAGAGCTGAGTCTGTTGACCCACTCCATGAGCTTAGACATAAACTTTTTCAAAGAATTTGATTGATTTTGTATTTATGATTTTATTTCTTTGGGTAAGTTATTGTAAAGAGTGAAATCTAAAAATTGAGATTTTTGCTTGCATGATCTTGGAAAATAGAAAATATATATAACGAAACGCAACTGTCTCATTTAGATATATAATATAGGACCTGTGGTAAATCCGAGCTTTAGAATAACCGCCGAAAGTAATTGCATTTTATAACAGAAAATTTTTGAAAAGACCTAAACGTTTTTAACATTCTTTGATAATCCTTGAATCATTTAAGATGTTTTGTGACTTATGTATATATATATAATTGTATCAATGAATGATATCATGAATCAAAAAACATATTTTTTCATTGAAGATCTAAGTCAATTTGTCAACGCTAGAGTTGATTATATTGAGACGAGTAAATTGAGTAAGTTTGGGGAAATTCCCTTGAGACAAGTTGTCCCTCAGCCTGACTGATTACCCGTAATCCTTTGTGAGGGGGCTGCTGCAAGAAACAGATAACTGGCTACCTTGCTACCACAGTTGACATCCTGATAACAGACCAAGAAAGGAACTGTTGGTTGTCTGATGATTTCCTTAAAACAAGTTGTCCCTCAGCCTGACTGATTACCCGTAATCCTTTGTGAGGGGGCGCCTGCAAGATAACTGGCTACCCGCTCTCGTCATTTCTGCACTAACCATTTCTGGACAGACGTGATGGGATGTTCGAAAGACCTATGCATGTTTCCCGGACACGTTTGACTTTTGGTTGCAGCCAGACCACCGGATTTCTCAGATACTGTCAGGTCACGGAGATTTCAACTCCAAGCTATTCTTCTTTAAGAGAAAAAACAACGTGAACTGTTCATTCCTATAGTGGAACAGATACGGCAGACAACGGGATGGGGAGAACACGAATCTTAGACTCGACCGCAGCTGGTGTCAGAGACCGGCTATCCTGTTCAGCCGATTTGTCGCCTTATGGCGGAGAAAGAAGTGAGTCTGCTCTGCGCCGGGCCGCTGGGTCTAGGCTCGCAGGCGGTTGCTCCCAGCCCGCCACAACAATAGATTCTCTTTTTTTTTTCTTTTTCAATAGACAATTGGGTCCTTCTCCTCGACAATTCGGCGAACAGATGATAAAAGTCTTTACCGGGGGCAGGCGCAATCAATAATGAAAGTAATGTCTTATTCATGTTGACAACTGTTGGGGTTTTGTGTTAAGCCCTCCCCCCCACCCCCCGACTTTTCGGAATATATAGTAAAATCAGCCATAGCAATCAATTAATAAGAAAACAATTCAGTTAGGAACCAAGACGTCCTGAGACAACAGTTGCTTCGAACTTACAATTCCTGAAGACATTCACAGCCGAAGAATAATAAAAATGATAGTTATTTGAAGGAGTTGTGCTAATATTCCTTGTAGAAAGTTGTCTAAAATGTCTCAACTTCTCTGATGGAGTTTCCATTAAACGCCTATATTCAGTTGTTGGAGGTATTACATCAATTTAAGAGACTGGAGAGCGCCCCCTAGCCTGGAGTGGGCCCTATTAAAACTTTTCGATTCTCACTTTGTCTCCTTCCTTAATTGTTCCTCCAACTCTGGAAAGTTGGTGCGTGGTGGGGAGACCCTTCTGGCCACAATGGTCAGGAATTTACCCTCACCCCATCTGTAATGAAGGCTTCGTGAAAAAAAAAAAAAATAATAACAATTAGGGTTAATGGGGCGTAACTAAAAGCTTTTAAACTTACAAAATTTGAGGTGAATTATAAACCTTAGCAGTCAAATAAGAACAATAAAAATTGAGAGAAGTCGTCAAATTGACTGCAATGTTCTTCCTCTTCTAGAACCCTGAAAGCTAAATGTGCGTTAGTGCATCTGGTAGCAGTGGTGAAGAGAAGAGGTGCGTTTGCCTGCGTTAAACGTATATTAAAATTGATATAGACATCTTCAAAGTGACCTGAGTCAGTGAGTTGATTAATAATAACAATTAGATAGATAGATGAACTTTTATTGCACAAAAGATTACAACCTCTATGGCAATGAGTGGGTTTTTTTTTTTTTTTTTTTTTTACGAAATGAATATTCTTATAGTTAAGCATATAAAATAAAATAAAAGGAAAAATGTCTAAATAAAGTATATCTAAACTTCAGAAGGCTTCTCTTGGGGATCTCTTACATCGTGTCTCTGCTTCCGAACAGTTGGAACCCAGCTTTCAAATACATCTTCGAGCCAGATAATCTCCATCTGTACAACGGAAACCAACGGGCCACCCGCCCCCTGGGCATACGAGCAAGGGAACATATTCTAGAACTCCTAGACAAAATCCCTACAGTTGAGAATACCGACGAACCTCCATGGACACTACCCAAGCCGAAAGTCATATCCCGCTTAGGCCGACTAAACAAAGCAGAAACCCCACCAAATGTCTACAAGATCATGTTCTCTACAATAAGACGAACCTTTCATGGGTACCAAAACATTTACACGGACGGATCGAAAAGCGAGGAACATGTAGGCTATGCTGTGGTAACCCAGTCTTCAGTGTATAAATGCAGGCTGCCAAGCTACTGCAGCAGTTACACTGCAGAACTGTGCGCCGTTGCTGAAGCAATGAGTTTTGTTACTTCCGATGTAGGTCGGAACTACATGATTTGTAGTGACTCCATCTCCGCTCTTCAGAGTATCCAACAGTTTAACAGCCGCTGCCCCCTAGTATATAAAATACAAAAGCTTCTCGGGAATTGCATAAGGGATAGCAAGCAAGTGGTTTTTTGCTGGATTCCCTCACACGTGGGTATTGAAGGGAACCATGCTGCGGATAGAATGGCAATGGAAGCAGCAGCGCTGCCTGGAGAAGGAAGAATAATAACGACAATTCCGGACCTAAAGATCTGCCTACATCACAAAATAAAAGAGAGCTGGACCTCTTTGTGGACCAACATGGACCCAACAAATAAGCTTAGGTCCATCAAAGCTAATGTTGACAAATGGCAAAGCTCTGAAAGACAGAATAGACAGGAGGAGGTATGTCTGATGCGGCTCCGTGTAGGCCACACTCGCCTAACCCATGGCCACCTCATAACCAGGGCGATGGCCCCGGGCTGTGGCGGGTGTGGGGCCTGGCCTCTCACAGTAAGCCACATCCTGGAGGAGTGCCCTGGATATGAGGATATACTAAAGGCCATGGGTTTGCATAAAAGGGACCTACATGAGATGCTCGGAGACGACAACTCATCTATTGAAGCTGTCCTAAACACGATGAAAACAACACACCTCATAGATCTAATTTAATCGAGTTAAAGGCGTCAAAAATCCTTGTCATTGGACGCCGATAAATAAAAACTATTCTATTCTATTCTTCTAAATAAAGAATTGTACGTAATAAACAATATAACAACTAAATAAAAAGATACCAATAATATTGAAATAATAAAAATGGACATGCTCTTTAAATATGAATAGTGCAAGCAACCAGGTTAAAAGAAACAATTCAAAAATTATATAAAACAAGATATGGACTTGAACATGAATAAATAAAAAAAATAAAATAAAATAAATAATAATAATAAAAAATATATATATCCATCTTAAATTCAGCAAATTAAATTCATTATTTTCAATGCCACAGTAAAAAATAAAAAAAAGTTGTTAATTTTTCTAACTTCTAAATTATTTAAAATATGCACAAATGTTTCTGAGTAATATTCTGGTCTATTGGTGACCCTCCGAAGTTCAGTACGAAATTAAAAATCTCCCCAGAAGGAAGTCCCTGGGCTTCGACCTGATAGCGGAGATTCTCCAGCGGCTGTTGTATTTCTGACAACTCTGTACAATTCCATTCTTCGTACAACATACTTTCCCATTCAGTGGAAGTACTCAGTTATCACCATGATCCCAAAACCAAACAAACCTGAGCATGACCCTTCTTCCTTTCGACCTATCAGTCTTCTCTCTTTTCTTTCCAAGATCTTTGAAAAACTTCTCTATAAACGCCTCATTTCTATCCTTTCACTTCATCTTCCCGATCACCAGTTTGGGTTTCGTTCTTCTCACTCCACCACCCACCAACTGCACAGGGTTGTCGACTACACAGCGTCTGCATTAGAGCGAAAACTCTACGCAGCCGGGGCATTCCTGGATATATCTCAGGCTTTTGATCGGGTCTGGCACGCGGGACTTCTATATAAACTTAAACCTCTCCTACCCTATACATATTATCTTATTCTACAGTCATACTTAACGGATAGGTATTTCACCGTCCGTCAGGGCTCAGCTATTTCCTTCTGCCACCCCATACTGGCCGGCGTGAAAACCAGTCATTACCTCATACCTCCTCCGTAAAATATTTAGGATTAACCCTCGATAGAAGGCTGACTTGGAACCCTCACACACGGACGACACGACTCACACTAGACCGGCGACTTAGACATATGTACAGTATTTTGAATGGGCGTTCTAAATTATCTACTCGACAAAAACTAAATTGTTATACCTACCTTCTCCGACCTCTCTAGACCTATGGCTTACAAATATATGGTACAGCCAAGACTTCGAACATCAAATGAGTACAGGTATTTCAATCCAAGACTCTCCGACTGATCATGCAATGCTCACCATACGTTAGCAACAAGACTTTACACCGCGACTTGAACGTCACACTCATAGACACAAGCATTAAAAATGTATACCAACGTTTCTACACCAAAATTTACTTACACGCCAATAAGGAAGTTCACAAAATCTTAAGTACAAATTTACCCCACAATCCCCCAAGAAGATTAAAGAGAGTTTGGCATAGAGATCTCCCGGTATGAAGTGATGCCATGAGGGTTCACCGCTGGGTGTTTTTCCTCACTCAAGCCTCTCATGTCATATTTATTTTTATTTTTTTATTTATTTTTTCAAATTTTTGTATAGTACTGGTCAGCCCAGCCGCTGGTTGTGCATTTTTGGCATAATTGTGGCTTAAAATAATTATATAATATCAATAACAATCGTATAATAACAATAACAATATCAATAACACCTATATAATATCAATAACAATCGTATAATAACAATAACAATATCAATAACACCTATATAATAGTAATAACATATCAATAACACCTGTATAATATCAACCTATAAAACGTCAACGAAAGAGGGCGCTCTTTGCAAAACTTAAAAAAATAAATAATATTTATGGAAGTTTTACTTCCTTATATCTGCGGCAAAAGAAAGTATTGCAATCGTAGGAAACCAAGATCGAGTTAGCAACTGAATTTCACGTTTCAAGGGTCTCCTGAACAATTTTCGCTATGATGGTCTGTCTGTGTGTACGAGCTATGATTGGAATTGAAGAAAGCGCTCTAGTTCCAGTAAGCGCTCTAGTTCCATGAAGATATCCCATCTGATAACTTACATCTCATTAGATTTTGTACGATATCAGATCAAAGTTAAGGCCCATTACTTTGGCACCTAAGTATATTTTTCAAGACACGCTTATATTTATGATTTAAACAAAATTCTCTACATATAAAAGGAATATCCAGGTATACCAAGGAGCTTATGCTCTTCTCCGCTGCACCTTGAAAATTTCCTGAGATTTTCATGAAAAAAAAAAAAAATTATTTCATGTGCTTATTACCAATTACATACCTATATGCAGTATGTTTCTTTACTGTGATGTCAGTTTAAAATTGGCATATAATTTCTTAAAATTTTACAAGCTCGTTATTTACAAATACAATGAAAATATTAGCCAGAATATAATTTTTACATTTTTCGTATTTAAAAAAAATAATTTGTTACTATTACCAATCTGAATATATTTATAACTTTTGTTTTTATTCATTATTCCTTATGTTGATTTTTGAATAAAATCTTGAGAGTTACTTTTATAAAGCGTTGATTACTGATTATTGAATATATTATATGAATATTGTATTCATGAGAAGAGTTCATTAATTAATACTGTATAAATGTAGTATTTTTATGAAACTTTGATTAGTGAACACATTGTGAATATATGTATATACATGTATATATATATATATATATATATATATATATATATATATATATATATATATATATATATATATAAGAACTTAACAGAATATTTGGACTACTATACCACTTGTTAAAGATGAAAACTGACATAATTGCAGAGATATTGTGAAATAATTCAAATGGACTTGAAAAATAAAATAAAACTGGTTTATTTAATATGTTGTCTAATTTCACTAACTATATATACATGGGAGTACTTTCGGTATTTCTACCATCCTCAGCCAAAAGCATAAGAGATAAGAGTCTCAGTCTTATCTCTTTTGCTTTTGGCTGAGGATGGTAGAAATACCGAAAGTACTCCCATGTATATATAGTTAGTGAAATTAGACAACATATTAAATAAACCAGTTTTATTTTATTTTTCAAGTCCACTTGTTAAAGAGGTAATCCAAACTATTCGTGGGTCATTCTTTTTATATTCGGCCGAAAATTTCCCTTTGGTCATTCAAATGTGCTGAACTTTTTTTGAGCGATTCTGCCATCACTCAGAAGACAGAAAAAACTACTTACAAATTTTTTGATCCTATATTATTATCACAAAAAAATAATTCTAATTGTAGTTTATTTAGCTAGTATCAACATCAATAAATTATAATCGTAAAAATAAACGAACACTCACGTTGCAAATTTTTTTATATATTTTATTAGGTAGTTTTACACTAGTGGATGACAAAAAAAAGATAAAACTGATTAAACATACAAATGGACGCTTTCTTGGTGCAAGAATACGACAAAATAAACTTTTTTAAGAAAATCGCCATTTCTCAAAAACCCCATCACCGATTTCGGTTTTTTTAGACTTAAAATTTTCAGGACATCTAGGAGTATTACCTCCCAAAATTTTTTAAATGTTTTGATGATCCTTTGATTTTTACGAACATTTAAAGTTTAATCACATGATTACTAAGATGAATAAGATGACTTATATATTACATATTTTTTTGTTATCCATAATTAACTTATGTTACATACAATTTTTTATTGTAAACATAATTTCGACATCTTGAAATCACCGTTTTAAGAAAATAATATTTAATTGTAACGAACAATATGTATTTCATAGGTGTTTATCCAATCTGATGTAAATTATTTTTATACTCTTTTTTGTGTATCTTTCATTGAAAAATAATTGATTCTTTAATTGTTTGTTTACATTATTTTATTTAAACAGTCGATCACCCTCAGGACTCTTATTATCAACAATAATTAATCGATAACTTTTATTTAAAAACTAGAACAACTTTCACCCCATCATCATATCACCAAACAACAAGCTGAATTTTTTCGACAAGCCCAAAAAAATGCTGCCTTTGGAGAAGTTGCAGTTGTGACTGACTTATCGGAAAATTATTCCTTCGTTCTTCAGAACAGTGTCCAAGGAATTCATTGGAATAATTCACAAGCGACCATCCACCCTTTTTGTTGCTACGTAGGAAACGAGGAATCGGAATCCTCTAAGTTCCTTTAGTCCTTGACCTTATTAAGTCCCGCTTCTCAAAGTTTCACTCCAATTTTTCCTTCCATAACAATCCTGTTGCTCGATCCTTGTCATCACGTTCCCATCCTGACGAACCTCTCCGAAGACTGAGGCGGTCCTGGCCGAAAGACCTGCTTTGATAAGTTAGCGTCATGTCTCTCTCGGTCTGCCTCCACTGCTAGTCAGAGGCTAGGCAGATCCAGGGGGTACGGGGGACCACCCTCGCCTCTCTTCACCTCCTCTACCTCCATTTAGCTGTAGGAATGAGAATGAGGGCTGTTCCGGGGGGTCTCTAAGCTGAAGAGTTGCTTTTATTATGATTTATCATATTATTTTGTACATACTTTTCTTCATTTTGTTTTGTGATTTCTTTATGTAGGTACTTTACTTTTTCTATTTTTTATTTTTTTTATTTGGACTTACTTTATTTATTCTTCTTTCATTTGTAAATTATTATTTTGTTTATATGTATTAATTTTTATATATTTTATATTATTATTCTTGTTTTCCTTATTATTATTTTGTATATATACATACATTACAATGTACAAGGCATTACGCTTACTTATGGTTTATTTTGACCGATTGTAAATATACAAATAATAAAAAAAAGTACGAAAATACTCCAAAACAAAAAAAAAAAAATCTTTATAGTTAGTTTGTGACTCATGTCCGGGCTTTAACTACTACTCATATCGCTTACCACCAGAGCGACGAAAGAGCGCTCTGGTAGACACTACAGTCGGAGTCCGAAATTTTGATTACCCAGGTTTATTCACCTAGGATAGAGGACTTTACCGAAAAACTGGACATCGTCCAGGCCCAGGATCTTCGCTTAACTTAACCTCCGAGATTAAATAACGTAAGGAGCCTCAGCTGGGTTTCGAACCCGCGATCTTGAAGTCAGTAGACTAGCATGCTACCCATAACGGTAGTTATTGTTTTTTTTTGTTGATCCCCCCTTTCCTTCTTTCCATTCCGCTGATATTTACCCTAATGCTCATGTTTCCTTTGACCGATTTCTGTGGAGGGTTCTGCATTCACATATACAATTTAGTGTCGATACATCCATTCTACTGAGTTCACAGACACACGCTATTTTTTTTTTTTTTTTTTTTTTCATATTTGGAGTTTGGAGGACGGAAAACCTCGGAAATCCGTTGAAAACCCCGCTTCGAATTTTTGACTAATTGCATAACTTCCCCTGTACTTCATTCATATAGCTAGGGAACATTTTGGTTTTTTGTGACGCATTATCTTATACCGTCTTTCTCCTATTTCAAACATAAGACATAATTTTCCAAAATTTCACGAAGAATATTTTGTTGAAGGGTAACTTTTATAAAATAAATAAGTAATTTAGACAAACAGTGTACAAGATGAGGCCAAAAATATATATCTTGTGGTGGGACGGGATTTATAGGCATCCATTGTGATCTAAAATGGTGAGTATTATGTACAAAATTTCAACTCTATAGTCTGACGTATAGAATGCACACACATTGTCATTCTGAAATTATTGTTCAAATTATTATTATTTTTTTTAATAGGGGCGGCGAAAAGTGTAAAAACTAAATATGTATAATAACATTCTTATGGTTATGATTACATTTTTAATCCCTCTCAATATTACAATTTTTTTTTATGTTCACTCGATATTACGAACTCTTATTATAGCAAAAACTCGATAATATTTTTTTTTTTTTTTTTTTTCCTTCCACCCAAGTGCGTAAAATGTGGTCAGAACCATTTTACAAAGGACTGCCAGAAAACGAGAGACACACCAGCGACTTGCGCCCTCTGTGGAGGCCCGCACCCAGCCAGCTACCGCGGCTGCGTGGTTTACCAACAGCTGAAAAACAGGAGAAGCAGCCAGGGAGAAGCCGTCCGAAGGCCGCCACCAATCAGCCTGACTGACTACCCAGCCACGATGCCAGCCGCCCCTACTGCTGGGGTCCGGCCGGAGAGGAGCTACAGAGATGCGGCCTCCTCGGAGACGGTCCCCCCTCCCATGCCTGCTTCAGGTAGTATCGACATCGCCAACACGCTCACCTCATTTCTCACTGATTTCAAATTTGTCATCACACCCCTCATCACCCTCCTCACAACACTTGTTTCAGAGCTCATTCCAAAACTATCAAAATGATTCACACAACACACACAAACAACAAGCTAACACTCCTACTATGGAATGCCAATGGGCTGATCTCCCATAAAAACGAACTGGAAATACTTCTAAATGACAAACGAACTCACATAGCACTAATTACTGAGACACACTTAACTTCCAAACTACACTTTCACATCACGGACTACGTAACATACAGAACAGACCATCCTGACGGAACAGCACATGGCGGCAGTCTCATCCTCATACATAACAGCATCCAGCACACCGTCATACCACAAACACCTACCATGTCACTTCAATACACAGCCGTCTCTATTAATTGCTACTCCAACCCATTAACCATCTGTTCAGCTTACAGCCCACCCAACAAGGCACTGACACAACACGACATGACCACATTCCTCCATGGCCTGGGTCCACGATTCATAGCTGGTGGCGATCTGAACGCCAAACATGTGCATTTTGGGTGTCGCACGACCAACACTAGAGGACGGCGACTACTTGGACTACTAAATTCTTCCAGTTACGACATCATAGCCCCAAGACAACCCACTTATTGGCCCACATCCATCGCTAAATCCCCTGACTTACTCGACTATTTTATTACATCCCATATAAACGCATCTCATACTTATCATCAGACCACTCCCCAGTTTTACTTGAACTAGCCTCCAAACCTCTGGCCCGGCCTCAGAGGCCATCATTAATAACAGGACCAATAAACTGGGACTGCTTCAGAGAAGAACTGGACGACAAAATAAACTTAAACAATACCATACGGACACAAGACGAACTTGATGACGCAGCAGGTAACTTCACATTGTGGATTCAAGAAGCTGTGACAAAATCGTGCCGACCACCCAGACCAAGACGCTCACACAACAACATATCCCTCCCACCACACATCCTGCAGATGATAAGAGAGAAAAGAGCGGCCAGGTCTCGATGGCAAAGATCGAGGTACCCTTCCGACAGACAGACATACAATCAACTCCGGCGAACCCTCTCTACAGAACTTTCCAAACTGAAACAAGACAGACATGAGACATATATCTCGACTCTGGCGGCTCGAGATAACTCACTTTGGACAGCGACGAAACGGCTTCTTGGCAATGCACGGGTATCACACCCCCTTCGGCGGAATGATGGGGCCTGGACTAGGTCAGACCAGGAGAAGGCAGACCTCTACGCTGATTATCTTTCCAAAGTATTCACTCCCCACGAGGACATAGGAGACGACCAACATACAGACCAAGTACTGACAGCACTTACTACCCCCCTCCAACTAACTCTCCCCCCAAAGGCATTCAGTCCTAATGAAGTTGAACTGACAATTAAAAAACTCCCCTTACGGAAATCTCCAGGTCATGATCTGATAACCGCTGAGATACTACGACAGCTACCGAGAAAAGGCTAATTTACTTGACGAATTTATACAACACAGTACTACGACTATGTTACTATCCCCTTGTCTGGAAGATATCAGTAGTCAGGATGATTCTTAAGCCAGGGAAAACCCCAGACCAGGCCTCGTCATACCGTCCTATAAGCCTGCTTCCTGTGATATCCAAACCACTAGAGAGACTTCTACTGGACAGACTAACCTACATCACTGCACAAGACAACCTTCTCCCAGACCATCAATTTGGCTTTCGACAAAGACATTCGACAATACACCAGTGCCATCGTTTGGTCGATTACATAGCCACCAGCTTTGAAAGAAAAGAGTTTTGCACAGGCGTATTTCTGGACATTGAAACAGCATTTGATCGTGTCTGGCACCCAGGCCTGCTCTACACACTTAAATCTCACCTTCCTCACACATATTATTTAATACTTAAGTCATTCCTAGAAAACAGAAACTTTAGGGTATCTGAGGGATCTTCCTCATCACATTTTTTGGAGGTCAAAGCTGGAGTCCCCCAAGGAAGTTCCCTCAGTCCCCTACTCTTCTCAATCTACACAGCACACATTCCACAACACGACAACACACTACTCGCTACATACGCAGACGACACAGCCATTCTCTCAACACACTCAGACCCAACACAAGCAAGCTCACACTTACAGGAACATTTACACCAGCTAACAGATTGGGCCAACAAATGGAGACTAAAAATTAATACAGACAAATCTCTGCAAACCACATTTACTCTCAGACACAACACTTGTCCACCAGTATACATTAACAACCAGCCCATTCCTGCATCAGACACTGTCCGATATCTAGGACTTCATTTAGACAGACGTTTAACTTGGACAACTCATATCAGACTGAAACGCACAGACCTCAAAAGACGATTTGGACGACTGAAATCAATCATCGGACGACGATCGACATTATCGCTTGAAAACAAACTTCACATTTACAACACTATACTAAAACCCATCTGGACTTACGGAATCGAGGTATGGGAATCAGCCAAAAAATCAAACATACAACGCCTTCAGTCATTACAATCCATCATACTACGCCACATTGCCAATGCCCCATTTTACGTTTCCAACCTCACATTACATAATGACCTCAACATCCCATTTATACCTTCTGTTATCAAGACACGATATCAACATTTTCACGACAAACTCCATCATCACGCCAATCCACTTATTCTCCAATTATCCACGAACACTCTCCCCACAAACCCACCAAGACGTCTAAAGCGGGCATGGCAGAGGGACCAGCTCCAGGACTAGCCTGGACTCCTCTTCGGTCACGTACCTCAGCAGTACAGCGACACACTTGCCACAGCACATCATCACGATCACTAGTGACAAATGTTGTCGTTGTGAATATGTAAATAAATAAAAAAATTTTTTTCTTATGCTCCTTGAGTTTCGTTATATCGAAATATATATATATATATATATATAATTAATTAAATAATTAAAAATTCCTCTGACAAGCAGAATAACACATTTGAACCAAAGACGCCATAGTTTGCGTCATGGTCCCCACCTTTGGGATGGAAGCCACGTCAGTGTAGTGAGTATATCTAGCAGACCAGGCAGGTCCGAGTCTAGTTGTTAGTAGAACATTTTTCTGTAATCCACACAATGTTCAGTTTTCTCATTCTCTTGGTGGGCCTATTACCGATGGGTTGTATTTCATCGCCCACTGGTGCAGCATCTATCAATGCTGCCAACTCGCCTTTGTGCGCCACCGTCATTGACAAACTTCCTAAATATAGTAACAATCCGTTCTCACCTGTATATCTTCAGAAGTCAAAAGAAGGTATTTATAGCTTTGTCTATCCTGACCTAATTAATGGAAATTTTAAAATAACTCTAGCAGAAAAAGAGGAAATATACATTGGTTGTACTTTGGAGGAGAAATCTGAAGAAATATCCCCTGTGGGATACACATGTGTAAAACCAAATTTGTTGGTCAATGACGGTGATACTGAGGGTTCTCCACTTGAAAATAAGAACTGTCGTTGGTGGGTTCCACCCAGGCAGGAGGAGGGGGAGGTTTGCGCCAACGGTAACGGTCAATACATGAAACATGGATATAAGGTAAAAGATAATTTTTTACCCCTCTTCGATTTTTGCTTAAACAAAGACCAGATGTTATTATATCTTTCGTATACACTTCATGGTTTGGGAATGAATGAGAATTATGATAAGATCAAACCGTCCAAAACGGTAATAAATGAGATAAAAGATGCAGAAAAACCACACAAATTTATTGAAGAAAGTTTTCAAAAATATGGATCAGATAAAGTACAGGAAATTTTCAGGCAAACCAATTACCATTTTAATTATACATACTTAGCTCCGGAAGAAGAGTTTCCCATACAATCACATGAGAACATATTATATGAAAACGCCCAGTTTCTAAAATGGGATGCAATTAAATATGGTAATGGGCTTCAACTGAATAACGCAATCAGAAAGTTAGCAATGGATAAGAAGGTGGACTTGCGTGTATCCTCCGGTACCATAGGAAGTTTCGGGAAGTTTGGAAAATTAGACTTCCCTATGGAATCATGGAGAGGAGTCTTCAATCTAGTAGCACAGACATGTGCCTACTTCCTCGAAGCCAATTCTTTAACATTTCTGAATATCTTTGAGGATATTTGCCAAACTGATTGCGGCAAAAACGGTTGGCCTGAGACCTCAGCAGAATACACAAACGGACACATTCAGTGTTGTACCGTCGAGGAGATTACAGTTAAGTTGGACTTCGTCCGGAAGGAGGACTGCGCTAAGGGTTTTCTTCAAGGGCCATTTGTGTGAAAGTTATATCTGAAGTTTCCAAAATAGTTAAATCTAACCAATAAATGTAATATGTTAAAATACTATCAAAAATTTAGAAATAAATTTAGAAATATATATATTTGTAATCACAATATGTTTTTGTCTTAAAGTAACAATATTTTCTTCATGTCTCTTCATTTACATGTGGAAGTGGTGTGAAAGTTATATCTGAAGTTTCCAAAATAGTTAAATCTAACCAATAAATGTAATATGTTAAAATACTATCAAAAATGTAAAAATAAATTGAGAAATATATATATTTGTAATCACAATACGTTTTTGTCTTAAAGTAACAATATTTTCTTCATGTCTCTTCATTTACATGTGGAAGTGGTGTGAAAGTTATATCTGAAGTTTCCAAAATAGTTAAATCTAACCAATAAATGTAATATGTTAAAATACTATCAAAAATTTAGAAATAAATTTAGAAATATATATATTTGTAATCACAATACGTTTTTGTCTTAAAGTAACAATATTTTCTTCATGTCTCTTCATTTACATGTGGAAGTGGAAAGCTATGTACACATAGTCCAGCTTTGGGTGTTGCTTCCATTTAAATAAAGTAAGGGAATCATTGAAAAGTTGTTGTTATTTTACCAGATAACCTCAAACCTTCTCTACGCATGCTAACACCCACAGAATAAGTTAATATAGGCAGAGGGGTGAGTTGCAGCGTCCCTATTCACCAGACTGAACTCAACTGTGCTACGGTGGGGAACTAGCAAAATTCAAATACAATATTCGCAGTTTTATTAACCATTAACATAATATGTTAATATATAACATATTATGTCAATTCTGCAATAAAAAAAAGTGAATGAAGTGTATTAAAAAATTATTGAAAAAAATCTTATCAATCAACTATGTATTTTCCCTCATTTTGTACAACGTTTTTCCACCTAATTTTCAAATCTTCTATTTTTTTTTTTCTTAATCTTTTTCTTTTGATTAAAAAAATTGACTCACTATGATTTTCACTTCTTCTGACGACTTCATTGTTTTTACCTTCAAATAATTTTGTAGACTCCGGAAAAGATGGTAATCTGAGGGGGCTAAATCAGATGAGTAAGGTGGGTGAGCCATAATTTCCCAACCGAAGCCATGGATTTTGGTAATCGTGTCTTTGGCAGTGTGAGGCCTTGCTTTGTGTTGGTGAAACAAAACTCCACGTCTACTCACTAAAGAAGGCCGTTTTTCTGAAAGAGATTGATTTAAACGGTCAAGCTGTTGACAGAAAACCTATTTGGTGATCGTTTCATTTTTTTTTTAAATTCATAGTGAATTATGCCTCCCATATCTCATCAAACAGAAAGCAAAACCTTTTCGGAATGGAGGCCTGCTCTAGGCTGAGACATTGGTCTTGCCCTGAACTGAGCCATTGTTTATAACACACAACATTGTTGTAAAGAACTCACTTTTCGTCACCATTAAGCCTAGTGCACACTTTTCAAGTTTCTTGAATTCAAGTGAACGTTCAGACATTTTCAGTAATTAATTCAAGCTGATCTTCAAGTTTTGAAACTACTTGAAGCAGTTTTACTTTTTTTTTTTAAATGGCGTCTGAGTTGGTTCCTGCTGGAATAAAAGAATTTACTAATTTAATTATTAATGAATTAATAAAAATTTCTGAAAAAATTAAGAAAAGGCGAAAACGTTCGATATGGGTCAGAAAGTGGATTAGTAGAAGAAATGTACTTGGTGCTTCTGCTACCTTATTAAAAGAACTTGCAGCAGAGGATAGTGAAGGATATAGAAACCATTTAATCCATAAATATATAACATAAATTTCTAAAAATTCAGTTATTTGTTCGCTGGTCCATTTAACTTCAGGCTTAGTTACCCTAGCATTTTGACTATTTTTTAAACTCATTTTTAACCTAATAAAATATTAAAATAAACAAAATTTGGTACCAATATGAACAAAAACAAAACATAAAAAATAACCAGTTCGATTAAAACCTTCAATTTCTGTGTCATGTGTTCTGTATGTTTTAACCAATCTGCCGCAGTGAAGCGCCACTTTCACACTTCAAGTGTACTTGTATGACAGTTCACACTATTCAATCAGCAACTTGAATGCAAAAAGTTAAACCTATTTCAACTTTTACTTGAAACTGGAACGTACATTTCAAGTCACTTGAAGGAAAAAAAAAAAAAAAAACGTTCACAAAAAACTTGAAAAGTGTGAACGCTGCTTTAGGCATATTTAGGCCTAGAGAATAATGAAGAGCAAATCGAGATACGCCTTCTAAGATTTGCCACGCAAAGCTCATGCCGGTGGATGCTGGAATGGGTTGATTCAAGTTTGTTGGCAAGTTCTTCAACTGTTACAGCTGCATTTTCTTCAACTGCAGCTCTCAGATCTAACAGGTCGGCCTGAGCGAGGCCCTCCTAAACGGTTGAAATGCCCACCACGAAATTTTTCAAACCATCCTTGCACCTGCCTCTCACTTATTTGACCCTCGCCATTACCTTCCTCAATTTTTCGATGTGTGGGAGCCGCTTTTAAGCCTTTGTTTAATTTCCATAACGAAATATGCCCAATATTTTCTCTAGTCAATTCCATGGTAAAATGTGAACTGAAAGCCTAAAGACAAATATCCCTCAGTCAAAACAATATAAGTTAATTACTTATTAATACCTATTTAAATATTATTGGTAAACAAATCATCATCCAAAGGCAGTTGTCTTTAATTTTGTTTACAAGCAGGCAACAATGAGAAACCGATATACCTATATATTGATATGATCTTTGCCTCTTATAATAGATTGAAGCTATACCCGGCGCAATTCACCATTAAATTGAAGTGACCTTGCTTGGGGTCTTTAAACTTTTATTATTTACTATGAAAATGATTTTACTTTTGGGGTTAACATGCGTACTCAGAAGGTGAACTAGGCTATAGAGAGTTTAGAGAACAATTTATAAGACAACATACATTTATTAAAACAATTATTGACCATATATTAGTGAGACGTCCCTCCATAATCGCACATCTGGAATAAAATATCTATAAAACATGAAACAATTTATATGAACTTAAATGTTCTTGTAACTCCCGCAACATGAAGGTGTCTATTGATGATCAGCCAGCCATTCGTCTCGATGTCGGAGAAAAATGTAAAATAAATGATTCCGTTACCTTGAAAGTCTTCTTTTTCCTAACCACACTCAAGCCTGTGGTTTCTCTTCCAGGATTCACGAAGATTGAGGAACTTCCAGTCCCTTCGAAGTAGGCAGCAGGGATGATCTCCCTCCAGCAGCAAAATGAGAGTCTTCGGTCTCCTACGTCAGCTCAAACAGGAGTCTCCTTCCTCCTACAGCTCAGCCAGGAATGTCTTCTCCTTCAACAGCTCAACTCTGAATAACTGCCCAGCTCAACAGCTGAACTCGGAATGACTATTTCCTCCGGCCACTCAACCAGGAGTGACTGTCTCCTCTGGTAGCTGAACGAGCAATATCTTCTCCGGCCACTCAACCCGGAATGACTGTCTCCTCTCGCAGCTGAACGAGCAATGTCTACCTCATACCGCACAGGAACCAACTTGAATTTCCATCCCCTCCACTAGTGCGCTTCTTGTGGTCGCTCTCATAACTATAATTACCAATCGGTCTCTGATATGCAATATATCACAATATATATGTATATAAAATAAATTTTTGTTTTATTTTCATATTATATATTTATTATATTTATAAGCAGTCTTTGAAGAAGAAAGAAAGGCCTATAAATCTATATTTGGAATCAGGGGGTCGGAAAATAAGAAATTCCGGTGAAAAATCAACCGAATTTTCTATCGATTACATAACTTTCCATATAATTCATACCTTGAGCTCAGTAAGCAAGCACGCAAACCACTGAGCTACTGGCACCCTCACTACCAATAATTAAAAAAAAATTACAATATATAGTTGCTAAGCGATACAATTTAATGAGGGCGCCGGAAGCTCAGTGGTATGCGTGCTTGCCTTCTGAGCTCAAGGTTGTGGGTTCAAAACCCGGCCGAGGCCTTTAGTTTATTTTATCTGGGAGGTAAAATAAACTTAAGCACGCCGTCCTTCGGATGGGACGTTAAGCGATGGTCCCGAGTCTGTACGATGTCAGGTACTCGTTAAAGGCTCCTGCCCTAGATGAATAAAAATTTAGTGTAGGCAAAATTTAGGACTCCCACAGTAGAGTCGGGCTCATGTCCACCGGAGTGACGAAAGAGCGCACTGGTAGCAGGCGATATGACCTCGTTGTTAAAGCCCGGACATGAGCCATAAAACCTAACCTAACCTATAGAATTTAATTTTTCATTATTTGAGCCGCTATAACTTTTTGTTTTATCAATACATCTCAGGTCGTCATGCAATACATCTCAGGTCGCCATGCAATACATCTCAGGTCGTCATGCAATACATCTCAGGTCGTCATGCAATACATCTCAGGTCGTCATGCAATACATCTCAGGTCGTAATGCAATACATCTCAGGTAGTCATGCAATACATCTCAGGTCGTCATGTAACACATCTCAGATCGTCATGCAATACATCTCAGGTTGTGATGCAAATGAAAATTTAACAAGGAGGTTCTCGAATGTGTGGAGGTTCTCGAATGTGTGGAGATTCTCGTATGTGTGGAGGTTCTCGGATGTGTGGAGGTTCTCGGATGTGCGCAGGTTCTCGGATGTGTGGAGGTTCTCGGATGTGCGCAGGTTCTCGGATGTGTGGAGGTTTTCGGATGTGCGTAGGTCCTCGAATGTGTGCAGGTTCTCGGATGTGTGTGAATCGCCTCTTTGCACCGTAAATCAGAGGAAATTTCTAGGCCGTGTACTATGACTTTACAAAGGTGGCATTTCCAACTAAGTTCGGTCCTTGAGGTCCACACGGCAAACTTCCCAGCTTGATATGAATATCAATAATAATAATAATAATTACCGGTGTGAAATTTCATCACGATCCGACCATCCGTTAATGATTTAGCACTATATTTATGCATAGGGTCCCCCACAACCCACCTCCCGTTAAGAATTTTGAGACGTCACACACCCTTTTTTTCAATTGGCTTTTAAGAATAATACATGTGAAATTTCATGATAATCCGACAATCCGTTAATGAGCTAGAACAATTTCGATTTTCGGACCCATTACTATAACTTCCCTTTATGCTGGTAAGTTTTAAGGAACATTTTTGATACGAACTAATTTTTCGAAAAGACTAACTGTTTTGGGGCAAATCAAGGAAACATCAATTTATATATGTTTCAAATCTACTACAGAACGGCTTCAGCATGAATTTCGAAAGAGGACGTCCAGCTAAAAATAATATTAAATATAAACTATGTATTTTAATTTTTACGTTTTTGAGATTGCGTTTTTTAAATGTCATAAAAGCAGAGAAGGTTGGTAATTGATTAGATGTAACTTCCTTTTGCCATTCGCGCAAGGTGATTCTATCCAATTTACTGGAGATCAGATGCAGCAATAATGTATCCCAGTACTCCACAGGTTGTTTAAGAGCTTCTAATGCCTTTAAATGTTTTGAACAGCAGTCAATTAAATGCCTCAGAGCTGATGCAGACTCCTTAACTACAGGTGAAAGACTAAAAATTGAATGAACATACCTTTGAATTATTATATTTATATTTAAAAATCTGTCCTTGAGTAAAGTCCCTGCTACTTGATAGTTTTCTGAAGTTACTTCCAATGATTCAATGATACCCGCTGCCTGGCCTTTCACGCACGATTTAAAATGAAATAATTTTTGAATGTTCGTCAGCAATTCATTGAATGCACAAGACAAGTGAACGTATCACTAAATGAAATAAATTGTTCATAGTCACCATAAAAAATAGAACTACTAAGTGTTGCAAGTTTTACGTTTGGAACTACATGTCCATGAACGTATTACCTGTATTTTGCGTCTTACCTGGTGTAGGGTTCAATCGATACCACAAAGTATCGATACTTTTACTCGTAAATAGTATCGAATAAAACTACTCAAGTATCGACTAAACATTATCGATACCTGCTCGTATCGATTCAATTGAGTAGTTGGTTATAATTAATTTTAAAAAATCTATAAATCTACATAGATTTAAATAAAAATCGTATTGCATCGAGTACTTCGTTACAGTTAATTTTAAACCATGTATAATATACACATATATACCTATATAATAATAAAAAACACAATAAAATTTGAAAGATATAAATGAGATACTGTAGTGGGCATAAGAAACAAATAAATCAAATCGAATAAGATGAAATTATATTATTAAAAACATACTGAATGTAATAAAAAGCCTTATAAAATAAACATAGAATTAATTTTTACTAAAGATATAAAACTACTAGAGACTATTCGTATTCCCACAATATTTCACTTTTTTAAAACACTTTTTGCAAGTCGCTGAGATCGAATCGTTCTTAGTGTAATAAATCCACACTTTCGCCGTAGGACGTGGCATTATAATTTGTAATTGACAAAATGGATTGTAAAAATAAAATAAAATGCTGAAATCGTAATCACGGTTTTGTTCGAAATTAAACAAACATATACCTTCATGAACGATAAACCATTTAATGTAAATAAGGTAAGAAATAAGGACACATCATGCAGACTGCGTGATGACATCACACATGAGGTTATCACCATCGATATATATCATTTGTCCGTGGACCGTAACTTGAGTTCAGTATTTTATTGCAACAACAAATAAAAGAAAATTGTAAGATATTAAACGGTGAACGATTTTGATGAATTGAAAAAATTATATAATTTATTTTATTTGTTGAAATTTGAAACGAGTACTTCGAATCGATACAAGGAATATAGATAACTACTTAATATCGAAAGAAAGTATCGATACTAACAGTGTTTGTATCGGTCAAAAGTATCGATACTTTACTTGTATTTACTTGTATCGATAGATCCCTAACCTGGTGAGGCTAGCCTTGAAGATTTTTCTCATCAATAATACCTTCTGCCATAGCTAACAATTGAAAATAATTATTTTCAAAGGTTTCACGATGATCAACGACTTCATCATTGTTTTCATGAAGTTCAGTTTGTGATTTAATATCATCAAATCTATTTCACAATTCTGTTATTTTTGACATCCTAAGTTTTAGTTCATTGAGATTGCCTTCGTCTTTAAAATTGTCCAAATAGGTCTTAAATTTGTTTAATGGAGTTTTTATTTGAGATCTTTTGAATCACATATGATGAAAAATTAATAGAATGTAAAAAATGTTAAACTTATGTGTATGTTTTTTTTTTTGTTTGGTACGATGCATATTAGCCATGACTCTTATAATGGTGTTTTACCCAATTATTTACGACATACATTTCGGGGCGAAAAGGAGTTTTATCTACGAAATAAAACTCACTCCCGGACGGGATTCGAACCCGCAAACCAAGGTGAGACCCATGCGACTAAAACACTACGCTCTAGCCCGCACGGCCACCATGGCTCCCAATGTTAACCTTGTGGGGCGAAATTTCTTTTTTTTTTAATATAAATAAATTGTTTTACGAACTTTCTTTTTGTTGTATCACGACTCGGAGGACCAAAAAATGATGATGTATTAATTGCCATTTGTATTCTTGGCTGCTTTAAGGATGCGACAAAATGATCAATAAACAACCATACTGTATTAGATCACACTTTTTAATGAATACCCAAAAATATATATCATATGAATTTTTAACTACGTCCTGGTGGCAGTTTTTGTAATTATTTTCATAACACCTGGGCATAAGGCAATAGCCCATTACGGTTCAAGGTGATAGTCATGCCAATCTTACCCTTCGCGCGTGAACAGCAATAGATTACATACATAACTGGTGCTGCACCCATAAGCTGGCTCTCTCACCGAGTAAAACCTCGGCCAAGGAATGTCCCGAGCCGGTTCGATGTCACGTAATCGTTAAATTCCAAATACCTCTAACCCAGGTAACTAAATTTGTATTTGTTTGAGTAACCAGCTAGTTATACCCGGGAGTAACCAGCTGGTTATACCCGGGAGTAACCAGCTAGTTATATCCGGGAGTAACCAGCTAGTTATACGCGGGAGTAACCAGCTAGTTATGCCGTGGAGAACCAGCTAGTTATGCCCGGGAGTAACCAGCTAGTTATACCAGGCAGAACCAGCTAGTTATGCCCGGGAGTAACCTGCTAGTTATACCAGAGAGTAACCAGCTAGTTATACCCGGGAGTAACCAGCTAGTTATACAAGGGAATGACCAGCTAGTTATACCCGGGAGTAACCAGCTAGTTATACCAGAGAGTAACCAGCTAGTTATACCCGGGAGTAACCAGCTAGTTATACAAGGGAATGACCAGCTAGTTATACCCGGGAGTAACCAGCTAGTTATACCAGAGAGTAACCAGCTAGTTATACAAGGGAATGACCAGCTAGTTATACCCGGGAGTAACCAGCTAGTTATACCAGTTTTGGATTACTTGAAAAAACGTTTTGGCTAAATGTAACTAGTTTTCCAGTTCGACCTGAATTTATGTAAATGGAAAGTTAAGAAGAAAATTTTGTTATTTCAAGACAGAACCACACTGTGATAACAAATATATAAACTTATTTCTCAATTTATTTTTTATTTATTTTTTTAAACATTTTTGATTGCATTGTAACATATTAGATTTATTGGCTAGACATAATAGTATATAGTTAATATTATATTATAAGAAACTTCAAACGTTTATTTTAGCTTTGGTCCTTCAAGAATATGTTGACAAGGCTTCTCTGGGGTATAGTAGTCTTCTATCTGCTTTCTAATTTCCTCGAAGTTACAACACTCAATGCGTCCCTTCGTGTGGTCTCTTGAGGTCATCGGCCAATTGATGTCGCTGCAAACAGTCTTGCACAATGACGGCTGTCTCTCAAATCCCTCTACATAATTGTGCGTTATGGAAACCACACCTTCAAGAGTTTCAAGATTTTGTATGAATGACCATATAAATGGTTTAAAGGGGTTTCCCTCAAAAACTTCAACATTAGCACCCAAGGTACCGGTGGTTATTCGGAGGTCCTGACCATGCGTCATTGCTAACTTTCTGATTGAGTTTGTGAACGATAGACCATTAGCAGCGACAATAGTGTCGAAACTTTTAAATTGACCTCCTGCTTTTAATACCTTCAAATGTGTAGCAAGGATGAAGTCTTCTTTTGGAGCAAAACTACGAAGTAACATTGCACTACTTGTCACCCTTTGGTGAAAATAATGTGATAGACGCCCCTTTGGTGAAAATAATGTGATAGACCCTTTGGTGAAAATAATGTGATAGACGTAACAAGTAGTGCAATGTTACTTCGTAGTTTTGCTCCAAAAGAAGACTTCATCCTTGCTACACATTTGAAGGTATTAAAAGCAGGAGGTCAATTTAAAAGTTTCGACACTATTGTCGCTGCTAATGGTCTATCGTTCACAAACTCAATCAGAAAGTTAGCAATGACGCATGGTCAGGACCTCCGAATAACCACCGGTACCTTGGGTGCTAATGTTGAAGTTTTTGAGGGAAACCCCTTTAAACCATTTATATGGTCATTCATACAAAATCCATTTATATGGTCATTCATACAAAATCGCTTTCGATCGGAACCCAGAGGCAATTGCGAACCATGAAGTATATATGAAAGATATAATGTGGATTTCTGGGTAGCGCAAGTTGTAAACAGAGGCAAAAATTTCTCATTTACCTTTAATCCAAAGTTATTGAGTTTTCCCTTATCCTTAGCGCACGATTCTCCTTCTTCCACGGTGTGCAGAACTTCTGAATCACAGCTTACCGTCCCAAGTGTGTAACCATCAGCTTCACCCTCGCTAAACAACAAATCTTGTTTCCTACATATGTGTTTCCTAACGGTTATATCTTTAGAATTCTGAGCTGACGGACATCCAGTGTATATTTCTTCATTTTCATCTAAAGTTATTTTAAGCTTGCCATCTATTAGTTGAGGAGTGACATAGATATAAGTATCTACTGAGCTCTGAAGAAGAAGAAGAGGTAGGAAGGTTTTAAAATGTTGGGTCTCCTTACCCGGTTCTGCAACTCGGTGTTGAGGAAGTGTGTCTACGTCGAATGTGCAAGAAGAACCGCTGGATGCGCCTGCAACGAGCGATGGGATGAATCCCATCGGTATCAGGCCCACAAACAGAATGATAAAACTCAACATTGTGATGATTACAGTAAAATGATCTACTGACGACTGGATCCTGGCCTGCCTTGGCTTGGTAGATATACTCACTAAGCTGATGTGGCTTCTTCCAATATTTCATATATGGCCTACACTTTTTAGACTATAAAATATTCAAAATAACAAGTAGGTATGTATTATTATAAAACATCAACATATGTGCATAATAGAAAGCCTAATAAAAACAATATTCGAAACATAATAATTATTTGAACAATAAAATTAATATAAGAAAATATGTATTTAGTGTATTTCACACTAAACATTTTAGACTATAAAATAATGTAAGTAACAAGTAGGTATGTATTATTATGAAACATCAACATATGTGCATAATAGAAAGCCTAATAAAAACAATATTCGAAACATAATAATTATTTGAACAATAAAATTAATATAAGAAAATATGTATTTAGTGTATTTCACACTAAACATTTTAGACTATAAAATAATGTAAGTAACAAGTAGGTATGTATTATTATAAAACATCAACATATGTGCATAATAGAAAGCCTAATAAAAACAATATTCGAAACATAATAATTATTTGAACAATAAAATTAATATAAGAAAATATGTATTTAGTGTATTTCACACTAAACATTTTAGACTATAAAATAATGTAAGTAACAAGTAGGTATGTATTATTATGAAACATCAACATATGTGCATAATAGAAAGCCTAATAAAAACAATATTCGAAACTGTGAAGAATATAAAAAGGGGTACTCACTACTTGTGAAAAATAAAAAGGACTGTATTTGTAAATAATATAATTTAAGAGAATGTTAGGTGAATAATAAGAATGACTGTCTTTACTTTAATTTAAGGTATGGTGCTTCACTCACCAAACCGGGATCTTAACTTAATGGTACTTGTTAATTCTTGGGGGTTTCAATAATAACACCAATTAGGCTGTTGAATAACTTCTTAGAGAATGTATTTTAAATGTCAGAACTCATGACAGATAATAAGATATGACAAGAACAGTTTAACACTTGGAAACATAAACAATAGGAATTCGACTTACGTCCAGAAGTAGAGAGAGAGCAGTCCACACGTCTGACCAGGTTCCAGAATCTGACCACAACGCATCTCCTCATCGGTATTTAACCTTTGAGGAGCGGAAGTGTTTACCTTGGTCAAGATCAAATATCCTGTTTACGGGTCAACACTCTCGATGTCACAATCGCGGTTCCTTGGCCGAGCCAATCTCAATAAACGGGGAACAAAGATTTGTTTTTCCTGAACTCTTTCGAGTTTTCTGACAAAGTCCCCTTCACCGCCTTCTCACATACTTCCCCCTGCAATCCAGAAGTCACGCCCTCGTGACGAGACACAACCGGGAGGAGCTGCCAATCTGCAAAGCGCTGCATACAAAGTTGATGGAATGTTGTTGTTATTTCTAGAAGTTCGTCTGTAGAGTTCTCGTAGTTTCTCCTCTCTCTTTCTCTGACTAAAGTAAACTCCTAAAGTCCTGATTCCAAGTGTTAAATTCATGTTTAGTACAGATAAATATATAAATATAAAGTACAACATATATCGACTACTTTCTGAGAAAAAGAAAATGTAAACTTCAATTTTCATTAACAAAACAAAATTATACTTAAAACTTATCAACAAAATCAAAAATAAATGAGTTAACATAACAAACCAACTTAATAATGTGTATACTGTAAAAGATTTAGTGATATGCTAGGGCGTATAAAACAATGTTTATATGTATATTCTTTTTTTTTTTTTTTCGAATGACGTAAATACCAATATATATGTATACAACTTAAAATAAATGAATATTACTAAACAAGTCTATTTGCAATAACATAAAAAAATCAAAATAGATTGGAAACACATTCCTTTTTTTTTTTTCAAACGACGTAACAACCAATATGTATGTATACAATTAAAATAAATAAATAAGTTTATAAAAAAAATCAAAATAGATTGGAAACACATTCCTTTTTTTTTTTTGAGATTCTCGCTATAAAATAGTTATAGGTACATCTAATTATACTCCTCTATGAGACCAAATAAAAAAAATTATTGAATACAACAGAAATGTTTTTATAAACACTTCGAAAAATTCACTTAACGAATCACAAAACAAATCAAAACAAAAACAAAATATATAGGAGAGAACAATGGACTCTTCTTCCAATATTTACTAATAACAATAAAAAAAATTGAACACAATCAATTATTTAATAAACTATTATTTTGTATTCCTATGCAGTCTGCATAATGTTGCTAACGAACAACTAAGACTCTAAATAAATTATTGACAGAAAGAAAAGAGAAAAAAAAACAATATCTATAATAAAGTTAACCTATTGACTAAACTCCGTTCCATGAGCTATGGGCTGTGTAATGTATTTATTCAACTAAAGTTACACAGAGGCCCTTCTAGGGGCTAACATCATTATTGTATTTTCTTTTTGTCTTGTAGATTTAAAATATCTGGCTACCAACATTTCAAAAAAAATATATAGAAGCAATAAAGACAATGTATGTTACCTGTATATAGCTCATGGAAGGAAGTGATCAAATTCTGGACCTGCCTTTCTCAAGAAAGCGCTAGTCTTCACTCCCTCCACTCAGTTTATGTTTCCATTCAATCTGTTCCTGTTTCTGTTTTCACACTTTTGTTATTGTAAACTGCATCCTATCTCAACAATATCCTTGACAAACCCAAAACACGGATGTGTCCAGTCAATGAACTCCAAAATTATTTCTAAATTTCTTATCCCTAACGTGGATTTTGCCTATAATCTCCCTTAATTGAGCTTAAATATCGCAATTATCTCCCAAAAATCTCCCTAAATTGCGTCTTATTCTTTATCTCTTTTTTTTCTCTTAATACAAGTATCTCTCTTAATGTGCGCTTAAATGTCGCATTTGTCTCCCATAAATCTCCCTAAATTGCGTCTTATTCTTTATCTCTTTTTTTTTTGTTTTAATATAAGTATCTCCCTTAATTGTGCTAAAATATCGCAATTATCTCCCAAAAATCTCCCTAAATTGCGTCTTATTCTTTATCTCTCTTTTTTTTTGTTTTAATATAAGTATCTCCCTTAATTGTGCTAAACTCTTTATCTCTCTTTTTTTTTTTTTCAAATAACTTCCTTTTTATTTTTTTTTTTTTTTTAAAGGCTCCGTGAACAGGCGACCGCGTTTTCAAAATTAACCGGTGCTTTATCTAACACGAAACCTCAGCTTCTCGAATTACACTCTTTATATTTTCACCGCACGACTTTTTACGCTAAATTCCTTTATCTCTCTTTTTTTTTCAAATAATTTCCCTTCTTTTTTTTTTTTTAAGGCTCCGTGAACAGGCGACCGCGTTTTCAAACTCAACCGGTGCTTTATCTAACACGAAGCCTCAGCTTCTCTAATTACTCTCTTTTACTTTTTATATTTTCCACCGCGCGACGTTTTGCGCTAAATTCCTTGTTCTACCAATTACTTAACATTTGCGCATAGTATATATATCTTCCAAAAAAAAATTCTCCCATAATTGCGCTTAAATATCTCTATCATCTCTCTCAAAAATCTCCTTAAATTGCGCACAATATTTATATTTATCATTAAAATCTCCCTTAATTTGCGCTCAATATATATATCCCATATTCACTTTTATTCTCTTTGACGCGTAATTATCTACCTCTTTTATTTTATTTATTTATTATTTTTTTTTTTAAATATTTTCTTTCTATAGCACAATGTTTGAAATCTTTCCTTTTTCCCTTTTCAATCAAGAAGGTCATATCAGAGGACAAGGAGGAAGGGTTCTCCTTGGCGCTGTATGCCTCTTATCCTAACGTGTGCCCCTTCATGCACACACGGTAGATCGAAAAAGAGAGAAAGGATAGATACATGGGCTACTTTACTTTAATTTAAACATTATCTGTGGTAGTATTTCTTCATCCTTTTTATATGAAAAACATCGTCCACTAACTTCCCAGCTTTATAAACCTGAATAACATAATTCAACTTGTTTAGGCGCTTCTGGACAACAAAAGGTCCCTTATATTTCGGCTGTAATTTTCTTGATTTACTCGGATCAAAACAAAATTCTCTTAATAGAACTAGATCGCCCTCTTTAAATTCCACAAAGCTGTGCTTTTTATCGTAATTTTCTTTTTGAATTAGCTGAGGCTTTTTTAAAATTTCCGGGATTGTTTTTCTTATAACTTGCAACTCCTCTATAGTTTTAATTACGTCCGCCTCATAAGTGTGCGGAACTAGAACGACGTCCAAAGGAATCTTAGGCCTATAACCGTGCATCAAGAAAAACGGTTCGTAACCCGTACTTGCTTGTTTAGACGTATTATAAGAGAAGAGAACATGGTCCAAATGTGTGCTCCAATTATTTATATTTTTATTAACGTAATGTGACAACATTTGAATAAGTGTGTGATTGAATCGTTCTACAATGCCTTGAGCGCATGGGTTAAAAGCCGTACTTTTTTTGTGATAAATTCCCAAGGCTGCTTTAAATTGTAACAAGGACTTCTCCAAAAAATGTGTCCCTCTGTCTGATGAGACTATACTCGGGACCCCAAAACGATTTACCATATTCAATAAAAATTTTGCCGTAGATTTGGCATCTGCAGACCTAGTGGCTTTTGCCATGACAAATTTTGTTGTTGTGCAAGTTGCTACTATAATGTACTTGTTCCCATGAGAGCTTGTTAATGGCCCCAAGTAATCTATAACTACATGTGAAAAAGGGGTCGTGGATGGAATGATGGGGCTGAGATCCCCCTGGGGCAAACTTTTTGGAATTTTTTCTCTTTGACATGAGTCACACGATTGTATGTATGTCGTAATTTCGGATAGCATAGAGGGCCAAAAGTAATTAGTTAGTAATCTACCATAAGTTTTAGCGATACCTAGGTGTCCTAAATCGTCATGGCAAGAGTGCAACAATTCTCTTTTTAAAGAATCAGGCACTAAAATTAAATTTCTTCGTTCCTTAGGGGTAAAGTATTTGTAATAAATTATATCGTCGTCCGAATTTAATACATAATTTCGCGATTTACGACGTATTGATTTATCGCCGAATTCGTTGTCCGTCAAGGCCTGGTAAATTTGTGAACAAAATTTATCTAATTTTTGCAATTTCGCAATATTTATTATTTTTATTTCATTGACCGCAAAATCATTGTCATAAGACGTGTCTACAAATTTATCTACTGGATTTCTTGAAAGGGCATCTGGGACGACCATTTTCTTCCCAGGCTTATGTATGATCTCGAAATCGTAATCTACTAATTTTAAAGCTAATCTATGTAACCTTGAAGAGATATTTTTTATATTATTATAGTATTTCAAACTGACATGATCATTATATATGATTACCCTTTGTCCCAGCACGAAGGGACGCCAGTAATTTAAACAATAAACTATAGATAGCAATTCTATCTCTGAAGTTGTCCATCTCTGTTCAACATCAGTCAATTTACGGCTCAAAAACTGAACAGGGTGAAAGACATCGTTCTTGTCGGGCTGCATCATAACAGCTCCAATACCAACAAGAGATGCGTCTGTGTAGATATGAATTGGAAGATTTTCATTAAAGTGCATCAAAACTGGTGGGGATATTAATTTTAATTTTAATGCATCAAAAGCTTCTTGATGTATTTCTTTCCAGATTAATTTTTTGTTTTCTAGCTTTGTCAAATCCGTCAACGGGGCTGCTATGGTGGCGTAATTTTTTATGAACTTTCTGTAATAGTTAGTGGTTCCCATGAAGGACCTCACTGCTTTGACCGTGGTCGGAACCGGGAAGTTTTGGATCGCTTCAATTTTATCAGGGAGTGGCGTGATGCCTTTTTGTGAAACGTTATGACCTAAAATGTCTATTTGGTCGAAAAAAAATTTACATTTATCAGTTTTCACCTTTAAGTTTACGGAGCGAATCTTTTCTAAAGCTAGACGTAAGTTGTGTAAGTGGTTGTCAAATTCGTCTGAAAACACAACAATATCGTCTATATAACATATCATTTTGCGGTATAGATATTCCGAAAATAGTCTGTTTACCGCCCTCTGAAATGAGGCGGGACTGTTTTTAAGTCCTTGGGGCAAACATTTGAACTCATATTGGCCAAACGGAGTAACAAATGCTGTTATTTCGCGATCCTCTTGAGATAAGGGTTGTTGATAAAAAGCGGAATTAAAATCTAATTTTGAGAATATACCAGAGCCTTGCAGACAATCAAACACCGAATCTATTCGAGGAAGGGGGAATTTATCCGCTAACAATTTCTCATTTAATTTAATATAATTTATGACCATCCTGAATGATTTGCCGTCAGGTTTCCTAACTAAATGTGCTGGAGAGCTGTATGCAGATTGAGTTGGTCCAATGATATCGGCTTTCAACAGAATATCCACTTGCCTCTGTAACTCCTCTCTCTCAAATTTGGAGACACGGTATGGAGGGAGAGAGACTGGTTCTCTGTCTATTAATTTTAATTTGTATGGTGATAATTTTGTAGGGCCTAAATCCCCTGAATGAGTGGCAAAAACGTCTCTAAATTCAAAGAGGAGGTCGAACGCCTTCTTATATTGACCCTCCGGTAGCTCCGGATTAATCTGTATCACATGTCCGGCTTTATCGGTTAGAATGGGTTTTTTCTGGTCAGGCATACGATTCTGGTATCCAATTAACGTGTTACATACCACCCTCTGTGTTACTGAGGATATGTTCTGCACTTCTAACTCATCCGATGTATTTGGACAAGATGAATCTATTACCTGAATAGGACTTTCGTCGAAATATTCGTGATTTAAATTAATTTGATCAGTAATATGAATTCCTTTAGTTAATTTGTTTGTTAGTTGCAAATGTTTTCGGGTCAAAGGAGGAAGTATTATGTCACCTGTTGTCCTCAGCTCTAAATGTTTTGGATCAATTGACGTTTGTTTTGGTGTTAACGTCAACATTTCCTTTGTCTCTGGAATGTGACCCACTCTAAGATGTACACAGAGTGACCCAGTTTTGTAATCCAATACCGCTCCTCGCTGACTAAGAAAATCCTCTCCAAGAATGGCCTGACAGTTCAGATTTCTCGCTACGAAAAATCGTTGCCTCATTTTATTTTCTTTTATTTTTATTATTGTGTCTATATGGCCCAAAATTTCGACTGGCGAACTATTTGCAGCCATAGCTTTAATTGTTGTGTCTTTTGTAAAATTAAAATGTTGGTTATTTTTAAATGTGTCGTAATTTAAAATAGATACAGAAGCCCCAGTATCTATTAAAGTTCTAACTTTTAAATCAAATATTTCTGTCTCAATTGTAGAGCTGGACACGTTCACGGAATTAAATTCATATACTTTGTTAGGCCCAAAACGCCTAGCGTTAATTAGTTTTTTGAAAAATTCCGACAGTTATTCGATATATGGCCTATCTTCCCACACTTCTGGCAGACTGGCCGGTGAGAACTTCGGCAATCACGGAAAAAATGCCCTGGTTTCATACATAAGTGACATAATGGGCGGGCGTTATGAGTATTACGGTTTGAATTATAGTAACCCGGTCCTCGTTCCCCAAACTGTCTGTTAGGACCCCTTAAATTTCCTCGATTATTTTCGTATCCCAGATTCCTTGCGTCTCTACCATTTCTTTGTGAAAAATGTTGCTCCCTATTTTTCCCGTTTTGTCCAAAGTACCCCCTTTGTCGTTCATCTTGCCTATTGTTTCCTGTACCTACTCTCCCCGCATTTAACTCTAGAATATTTACTTTCGCAATTAAATCTTCTATCTGTTTGTTAACTCCCACCTTGCGACGATCTTCTAAGATTTTTCTTGCAATTTCTAAATTTTGTAAATTTGTTTTGAAACGTTCTAAAGATGAATTATCCCCAACCTGAACTTTCATTAGATATTGTTCATCTAACCCGTTTGTGATATGTTGAATTATATCAATCTCAGACATATTTGGATCTAACTTTTTACACAAACCTTGAATTTGAGCTACATAATCTAAACAGGATTGATTTTCACCTTGTCTCATTGATTCAATTTTTAACTTCAAGTTATGATGAAATCTGGGATTCCTAAATTGGGTTAAAAAACTTGTCCTTAAATCCTCCCATGTGATGCCAGCTCTTAATGTGTCATAAAAAATCTTAGCTGTTCCTTTTAGGTAAAAGGGTATCAGGGTAATTCTATCTTCTTTTTCCCAACCGTTTATGTGTGCTATAGCGTCAAATTCATCAAGATATGAGGATATACAATCCTCCGGTCCTCCCGCGAAAATAGAGGGAGTAAGCTTTGGTAAACGTTTTGTTGGCACCATGTTTCTAGGGGGTTTATTTATGAATTCGTCAAGAGAAGTTTTTGTGTCGTCAAGAGAAGTTTTTGTGTCGTCAAGAGAGGTCTTTGTGTCGTCAAGAGAGATTTTCGCGTAATCTAATTCTTGTAAAGAAGTTCTTATGTCTTCTAAATCTAATTGAGCTTTCAGTTGGACCACGTTCTCTACACAATAATCCCTTAATCTTTTCCTCAAAATATTTGCATTATCTTCCTCAGAAAAAACTATATTTAAAATCTTTAGCAATTCAAGTACCTGTCGCTTTTGTAATGAATAAATCCAACTTGAGTAAACTTGTGTTTTCCCCTCCTCAGAGGTTGATATGTTCTGAAGGAACGTTTCCCACAATGTCATCTATACCCGGAGAGATATGTGAGATAGCAGTCAATAAAAATAGAAATTTAATGGTGAAAAATATGAGTTCTGAATTTAATAGTTCTCAAGAAGTTAAAAAAACGGCGCCTCCACCACTTGTGAAGAATATAAAAAGGGGTACTCACTACTTGTGAAAAATAAAAAGGACTGTATTTGTAAATAATATAATTTAAGAGAATGTTAGGTGAATAATAAGAATGACTGTCTTTACTTTAATTTAAGGTATGGTGCTTCACTCACCAAACCGGGATCTTAACTTAATGGTACTTGTTAATTCTTGGGGGTTTCAATAATAACACCAATTAGGCTGTTGAATAACTTCTTAGAGAATGTATTTTAAATGTCAGAACTCATGACAGATAATAAGATATGACAAGAACAGTTTAACACTTGGAAACATAAACAATAGGAATTCGACTTACGTCCAGAAGTAGAGAGAGAGCAGTCCACACGTCTGACCAGGTTCCAGAATCTGACCACAACGCATCTCCTCATCGGTATTTAACCTTTGAGGAGCGGAAGTGTTTACCTTGGTCAAGATCAAATATCCTGTTTACGGGTCAACACTCTCGATGTCACAATCGCGGTTCCTTGGCCGAGCCAATCTCAATAAACGGGGAACAAAGATTTGTTTTTCCTGAACTCTTTCGAGTTTTCTGACAAAGTCCCCTTCACCGCCTTCTCACAAAACATAATAATTATTTGAACAATAAAATTAATATAAGAAAATATGTATTTAGTGTATTTCACACTAAACATTTTAGACTATAAAATAATGTAAGTAACAAGTAGGTATGTATTATTATGAAACATCAACATATGTGCATAATAGAAAGCCTAATAAAAACAATATTCGAAACATAATAATTATTTGAACAATAAAATTAATATAAGAAAATATGTATTTAGTGTATTTCACACTAAACATTTTAGACTATAAAATAATGTAAGTAACAAGTAGGTATGTATTATTATAAAACATCAACATATGTGCATAATAGAAAGCCTAATAAAAACAATATTCGAAACATAATAATTATTTAAACAATAAAATTAATATAAGAAAATATGTATTTAGTGTATTTCACACTAAACATTTTAGACTATAAAATAATGTAAGTAACAAGTAGGTATGTATTATTATGAAACATCAACATATGTGCATAATAGAAAGCCTAATAAAAACAATATTCGAAACATAATAATTATTTGAACAATAAAATTAATTTAAAGAAAATATGTATTTAGTGTATTTCACACTAAACATTTTAGACTAGAAAATAAAGTAGGTATGTATTAATATAAAACCCCGATAGTATCTGGGACGTCCAGTGGTCCGGCTTTACCCAAACAGACTCAAGTCTTGCCCCGACGTTTGGAAAGTAAGCCCAGGTTGTTCGGCCGTCAGATGATCGTGACCATCGCTGCTGACATTTATCTAATATCCACTCTTGGACTATGTCCTTACAACACTCTGGTCTGGACTGTCCGAGTAGTTCCTCCTCCAGGGCTAGTTGCAAAGGCTCGTCGGTGTCCGCTCTAAGTGGCAGATTGCATCTGCAGTGGTACGAGGCGACGGCCCCGTTCAAGACCAATGGGTGGGGCTCCCGTCAATATCTACAGCGCGGCTGTAGAGATAGTTCGATAGACCTTTGGGACCTTTAACAGGGCGTGGACGAGGATAACCCGCTGCCGTTTCGTAGGGTGATGCCACCATCCCGTTGCCGCGTACCTCGCAACAGCCTCGAACACCCCAGTAGATTGCTCTACACTGGGAGTAGCCGAGGCCCGATGTTGCTCGAGCTAGGCAGCTCAGAACGTTGAAAGTGGCTATGGTCCTCTCTTTAATGGCTACAGCGTGGTGTGTGACGTTCAGACCCGGCCCTGTTCGCACTCGTACGTAACCGTTGCCGGGCACTCAACGCGCAGCCCATGGTATCTTATGACCAGAGGATGCCGGGCGTCAGTCCTCCCTCTCATTAGCAAAGCCAACGTCTTGCCGCGTGAGAGGGCGAGTTTGTTGGCGCAGCACCAGTTGTAAATGTGCCCAATAGCGATCTCTGCGCGTTTCCATGCTTTCGGGAAGTGACCCTGCCTCAAGCAGGCATTGTACAGGTGCATCAGATCTGGCTTGATCACGGGGAAAGCTTTCTTGATTATGGCCGCATCTATGAGATCACTCCCAGAGGCGCCGCCACTCTTCTGCTTCCCAACCGCCAAATCCAAATCGATCACATCCCAATCAGGCGCATCCCCCATATCCAGCGGCGAACGAGATGCAAACCTGATGTCATGCTGGCTGGGTGTACCTTCCTCTGGGTTATCCGCCGGGAAGGCCTCCTTCAGGTACATCCTACCGGTCTCTTCCAGAGACAAGGCGTACAATCCGCTGTCTCTGATGGAGGCCACGGGGGCGACCGCTTTTAGCCTGCCGGTGGCAACCCGGTAGGGGATCCCCCACGGGTTTTTGCTGCTCCCGTTCTCAATGAACTTCCTCCAGCTTCCCTTTTTTGCGGTTTCGATCCGCTTACCATAAGCCTTGCTTAGTTTCCTTTACTCTTCCCTTCCATCCACCTTAAGAGAGGGTCTCGGCACCGTTGGCTCATTCTCCTGGCATGATGAACGGCCCTTTTGGCAAGGGTGAGGTCCTCGCTCCCCCAGGGGACCTTCTTGGTCAGGTTGGCTTTTCTTGAGAAGGTTTCGTCAGCGGTTCGCAGCAAAATGCTGCTAAGTTTGCCAACCTCCACCTCAATCTGGTCAACCGGGTCCAAGCCCCGGAGGCCCTCCCATTCCTCGTCACAGGAGTAGGTGGTGACAGGCGCCACGAAGGCGTCAGATATGGGCTTGCGAGTAGCAAAGTGAGGGTCCCTAGGCCTGACTGCAGGGAGCTGGGCATCAAAGAGCCGAACGTCTAGGATACTATGGTAATCTGTCGGACGCTCCAGCCACCCACAGCCTGTATAAGGTACTCGATACCAACGTGACGTCTATGTGAGACTCTCCATTGGAGCCACGGAAGGTGGGAAAGAAGTCCGGGGTATGACTCAGATCTCATAGTCTGAACTGAGCTCACTTCTGAAGAAAAGAAGCTAGTTTTGTCTGAATTGATCGACATTTTGTGTTCCCAGAATCAGCTAATGATTTTCAGCCAAAATTAGTCAAAAGGAAAGGTTGTATTAGATGGATGGCTTAACTCAAAAACCCCTAAAACTGTCAATGTAATGAATGCATCGACATGAAGTTTTATATTTAAATTCAAATCCCCATAAGGATTTGGACCAATTTATTTTCACAAAAACATTAATAACTATCGATTTCAACGAACGTATCGACACAAAATTTTGTATGAGGATACAGAAGTCCTTTTCTAAGTCGACTAATGATAATTAGCCCAAACGGTCGATTGCTTTTGGAGGGAGAAAGAAAACGTTGATTAATTTGGAGGAAAATCTTCATTGACGACTTGTTTAGGTAGGTTCAATGCGGTTGGAACTCCGGTGAGACCTGAACTCATGTTTTTGACAGATTACATAACTTGCTTCATACTTTGTACTAGTGGGGAAGTAAAATATCTGCAAGAAATTTAAATAAGTCTAATAATTTGCAGAAAAATGTAAAATCCATTCCATTGGAAGAACAAATGTTAGCATAACCTCTAAAAACCGAGGTCACTTCTGATACGAATTGAAAAATAAATGGCTTTTTTCCATATATCGGCATGATGGGACTAGCCAGAATTTTTTTTGGGGGTGGGGTACCAGTCCTAAATTTTTTTCAAAAATGGAGAGGTTTGGAATGATTTTCTGTAATTAGTTATATTCATTTAGACTGAGTTCTAACAGAGAAACAAAGGCTTTTCTTTTAAAAAAAAAGTATGTTTTCTTAAAAAATTTCTATTTCACAAAATATAGATATACAATATATGGGAGTACATTGGGTATTGCTACCATCTTTAGCCACAACTAAACAAATATTAATAAAAGGCCGATAAAAAATTAAAATATAAAAAAATATATATATATTAAAATAATATCAGTGCTGATTAAAATACAAATATAATTTAATAACTATTACGCTATAACAATGATCGAATTAATCCTATCTCAAATCTAAGGACGTTTTGGATATAGGAATTTAATAAGGAATATTTTTGGTGGGAAACAATTTTTCGATAGGACTGACCATATCCGAGTAAAACAAGGAAACGTCTAAAGAAATATCTTTCAAATCTACATTTCAGAAGGTTTTCGACATGTTCCTCAAAACTGAACGATCTGTGAAAAATCATATTTAATTTAAAATGCGTATTTTAATTTTCTCTAGAACTTTTACTTGAAAATATTTCAGATTAGATCATAAATATAAGCGGAATCTTGTAAAATGTACTTAAGCCCCGAAATAAAGTGCTCTCACTTTTCGTCCGATTTCGTCCAAAATCTTAACAGACCTAAGTTAGCACATGTGATTTTTTCATTCCAAATTTTAAGTTCATAACTGTAGGTAAAACCCTCACAACTTTTCAAACACATACACACACTGACAGAGATCAATGCGAAAATGGTCAAACTTATACAGGGGTCGTCCAAAAGTGAAAATCCGTTGAAACCTAAATCTTGGATTTTCTCACGATTACAATATTGTCTTATACTGATAAGGTATAAGAAAATGAAAGACGTCGGTGAATCATTGGGATAGTACTTCCCATCGCCGGACTACATAACTTGTAGTATACTTCGTATATCTGGGGACGTAAAAAGAGGCAAAATTTAGGACTCCCACAGTAGAGTCGGGCTCATGTCCACCAGAGTGACGAAAGAGCGCTCTGGTAGTAGGCGATATGACCGCGTAGTTAGAGCCCGGGCATGAGTCAAAAAAAAAACCTAACCTAAAAGAGCCTTAATACCGGAACTATCCACATGGGACCTTATTCCACTCCCTGATTCTTTTTGTTCATGATAAAGCTGAGCTTTCCAAACCAGTTCAAACAAAGGAAATACATTCTTTTTTTTTTGTATTTTATCAGAAAGTCAGATTTAGTGGGCAACCCATATATCATAATTTCTGCTAGCTCGGCACTGACGTATCCCTCGGAAGGCAATGAAGATAGATGGTCCCGGAAGCAGAAAGACAATCTTATCTCAAAATCTATAATAAAATGGTATTAATAAATACATTCTACATCAACAATTCGTGAGTTTCGCATATTCGCGATTGCTTGAATGTACACTGAATTAACAATCACGAGGAAATATTATGATATATAATTAAGATTGTCGTATATGTGGCCTGCCTTTCTGCATTTGTGCCATATCTGTAGCAACTAGGGTTGTCATATCTGCAATGCTGCATCTGAAATATTATTTCAGATGCAGCATTGCAGATATGACAACCCTAGTTGTATATCATAATATTATTATGATATGCAACTAGGGTTGTCTTATCTGTAGCCTGCCTTTCTGCATTTGTGCCTGCAATGCTGCATCTGAAATAATATTTCAGATGCAGCATTGCAGATATGACAACCCTAGTTGCTACAGATATGACAACCCTAGTTGTATATCATAATATTATTATGATATGCAACTAGGGTTGTCTTATCTGTAGCCTGCCTTTCTGCATTTGCTCCAAAAAAGTTGCTTTCTCTGGTACTCTAGCGAGCTGGTGCCTCAGCGGTGATTTTTCAAAACATTCTTTCGATTCTTCGTATGAACCGCACCATGGTGCGATTATTGCTTTTTTTGCTGTTGCATTTGATAATGCGTCTCTGACATTATAGCAACACCAGCCTTGTGCAGTTGACTAGCCACCACTCACACACGTCTAACACTGTGCATAGGGTTGTTAGAGGGCAGGGGAGTATAGCCCATCTTTATTTTGGCATCACAGGGGCGGGCTCCGTTACCGGGGTTATTTACAATTCATGGTCCCGGATGAGAAGTTTTATCCATGAAATAAAATTCTCCCTGGCAGGGATTCGAACCCGCACCCGTGGTGAGTATAGATAAGTATTTGACAAGAGGGGACTAAAATATAATTAAGATTAAAATTGGAATAATTATAAAACTATATAAATTGCAGAAATAAAATTGAAAAGTGCGTCAAGGATCTCAATATTATTAACTCTACTAATTATGAGTCTGATATCGCACGATAGTGGGACACGATGGGATATTAAAATATGCAAGAGCTGGTCTCGTGTATATCCCATCGTGTCCCACTATCGTGCGTATTATATTTTAGTCCCCTCTTGTCAAATACAAATATATATATATATATATATATATATATATATATAGTTTGTGTTCTATTTGCTTATTCCTTCGTTAAGATAACATATAAATTTTTTTGTATTCTATTTGCAAGCTATGTTGTTATGAACACAAACTGAAACTAAGGCCGCCGCACAGTGGGACGAAACGGGCAATTCACTGGACATGGCTTTTTCACCCAGTTATTCCTTTATATAAATTTCAATGTGGGTCATACCCAATGTATTTTTTTGTGCTAAATCGAATGGTGAAGTCCGTTTGGTGATAGGAATGATACAAAAGAAGCTAGAGCACACAAATAGAACAATGATCTTTGATTCTTTATTTTTACATAAATAGGTTTATGTTTACTTAAATAGGTAGGTATTTAAGAATTAATAAAAACGCTAATGGCCATAGTAGCCGATGCGTTGAAAAAATAAAATAAATAAAAATAAATATTTGATTTTTTACATTTGTTTAATTTTTTGTATGATTTGTTTAACTTTGTAAACCAATATAAAATACAAAACAAAAGCGCAAATAGGAAAATATAAAAAAAAAGTTAAATAGAATCTGTACTTAGCAACTGAAAAAACTTAAGCAATGAGTTTTAACCTTTAGTTAACTTGCATCTTCTTCTAACAATTCGGACTTCAACAAGTAATCTTTCTCCAGCAAGTAATCTTGTTCTTCTACCTCATCAAATCTTAGCGAAGCGCCCAAAAGATCTGAACCAAGGTCACATCTTCTTCGGGGACACCATCAGCAACAAGAAGCAACGTTTGGGTTTCTGGGAATAACTTCTTGGTCTTTGAATTTTGAAAAAAACAGCGTGGTCTCAATGTTGAAATCCTGGGATCAGAGCTGGCGAGAAGATTATTCAGGATATCCTCGTTTGTTGATTTTCGCAACATTTTTCTGACTCTAAACTCTCTGCAGTGGCGAAACACTTTATTAAGAGCTTCTTGAGCCTCTTCTGAGAACTTTCCGATTGGAAGAATGAAACTTTCGATTATTTTCTCCCCATGGATGAGCACTTTATGGACAGTTGGTGGCATGTTATACCACCCGTAGTGTTTGACGTAAATCTCTGCGGTTTCTCGGGCAAATAATCCAATATCCTCTCTTAAAATCACACAATTTTGTGAATCACCAGTATGTTCTAATAAGTTTTTAAACTCACGGTTTGTTGCAAACATGGTGGTGTGCCAGGACCGAGAACGGATACTGAACGATAAAAGTAGAATTAAGAATACATAGACAACAAACACTGAGTTTTGCTGGACTTTGACCCTAGAAACCACTTGTTCAAACATGATTTCCGGGAAAAATGGGACGAAGTGGGATATGATTTTTGAGTATTTCTCTCACTAGATACTTAAGGTAAACACCTGTGGAGTCCGTTTTTCGGAACAAATCGAAACTTTTTTATAACGCGAGAAAATGTACGCAAAATGCCCACAACGTTACTAAATATCAAGTGTTAAACATTAATACACCCATTTTTATTTCATTTATACTTTTCTCAGCTTGAATACACCTCATAAGTAGGCAAAATTATTCAATAACATTACAAAAGGAAGGAAACTCTTAGGAACAATTAAATAGAAAGATACGGTTTCATGCAAATTCAAGTCTCGAGCTCTCAATTTTAGATGCATATGCCGGAAACAAGGCCTTATCACTGCATGTCTCTGGAATGTCCCCACATTTTCTTATTCGAGAAAGGCTAAAAAACGATCCTATGAGCTCGCTTACTGAAAAATTTTTTTTGAATTTTTCATCCATGTCGGGGAATTTACCTGAGTCGTCCCACTGTGCGCCGGTAGCTCAGAGCTGGCATGCTAACCTACTGAACTAAAGATCGTGGGTTTGAAACCCGGCCGAGGCCTTTAGAATATTTTATCTGAGGGGTGAAAAAACCTTGAGCATGCTGGATGGGACGTCAAACGACGGTCCCGAGCAGAGATGAATATAAAATTTCAGACTCCCAGAGTAGAGTCAAGCTCGTGTCGGGCGCTCTGGTAGTAGGTGATATGAGCTCCTAGCTAAAACCCGGGCACGAGTCAACAACTAACTGAAACTATATTTTCCTCACATATGTACAACAATAACATGTATTATCAACAATACATAAGGAGGGCCTTGCTCACCAATTGGGGGAGGTCTCTTGGTGTTGACAGAGAAGTCCCCCAATCATCGAAAGGAGATAGACTGAGTTGGGAAATTGTCAATTGACCGATCAGGCGAATAATTGAAAGAATGCTCTGCAAATGGCTGCCATGGAACCAGTTCGTCTTGCACTATATTGAGATTTAACCAACTACGAATCATCGTTATGGCAATTTTAAAGCTAACTACGTTATTTTTTAATTTTACGTTTTTGAGCTATTATTATTTAAATAAATAATGATATTACACGGAAAAAAATGTCAATTATCAAGAGTGAGTAATTACATGGTTTTTCAGAAGTGACGCTTTAATTATTGATACCGTTCTAATAATTATATTTTTTCTCGTTGGGATACAAACGTGACCATTCTCCGTATAGTTCTTCCCTTGTTGAGACTCCCTCCTTGGCATCCAACTCTTCGGGAGTTCTGGAATCTTTCCCAGATATAAGAATGAATTCGACAGGAAGAACTGAGGTTGGGTGATTCAATAAGAAGACAGTGGGAGTGTGGCTGGGGTTGGACTGCCACTTCCTTTTATTGAGCTGACCTAATAAAGCGCGGGGGCGGGAAGTGGTCCTGGAATATTCCCGGGAGACCTCCCCCCCTGTGTCTGGATAAATCAGGGTCCCTCCAGGATCATATATTAGACCCACTGGAGGCGGGACATATCTCAAGGCTCCCCCTGGTATAATGAGCAACACTGAATCCACCTTCAAGATCCTTCCCCAAGCCGCCTCTCAGCCTAGTCTGTCTGTTTCCATCAAACTGCTTGTACACAAGTCTACGAATTGTGCCTTGGAATAGATGCCAAGAATTAATGAAAATTTACACACTAAGCGATGAAATCTCTTAAAAAAAATAATTTCATGCAATCTTTCAACAAGGCGCCTGGTCAGTATGAAATTTCTGTTTATTTCTCGACAATTTCAAAGCCAATTTTGTGTTGTTAAAGGCGCCAAGGGTCCACGTATCATCTCAGGTATTAATTTCGTTTTGAGCCATAAAACGTTCGTTTATGTTCATTAAAAGCCGAGATATGCCGTTCAGAACAGTAGAATTGTTAGGATTAGGGATGAGCATGGAAAAAAAACCTTCGATGTTCCTCATCGCTATAACATCGATAGTCATAATACATCATCGACCTTATTTATCATCATATGGAGAGTAATAGCGAAAATCTAACAATATTTATTTTTTAAATGTCATTGTTGCGAGAGAAGGTTAGGTTAGGTTTTATGACTCATACCCGGGCTTTAACTACGAGGTCATATCGCCTACTACCAGAGCGCTCTTTCGTCACTCTGGTGAACATGAGCCCGACTCTACTATGGGGGTCCTAAATTTTGCCTACCCTAAATTTTTATTCACCTAGGGCAGGGGTCTTTAACGAGTACCTGACATCGTACAGGCTCGGGATCATCGCTTAACGTCCCATCCGAAGGACGGCGTGCTTATGTTTATTTTACCTCCGAGATAAAATAAACTAAGGGCCTCGGTCGGGTTTCGAACCCACGATCTTGAGCTCAGAAGTCAAGCACGCATACCACTGAGCTACCGGCGCCCTCAAGAGAAGAGAAAGTAAAGTATACGAGTATGTGATCAGGTCATAACTGGACTTTCTTATACCAACCACCTTTGTACAGATCTCTCTCCCTCTCCCATTCCGCTTTGTAGCCTCCCTTTGCACCAAGTTCTCATGTAAACATTACAGATCGAGGTGTTACCTCATGTTTTTATAACATTGCCACAGTAGTTGCACTTCGCAATTTTGTCTGGTAATTTTGTGTAATGTTTCCAATAAATTTTGATTCGGGGCACATTGATTTATTGAGTCATTCTAATTTCATTCAAAATTCAACGAAAATTCAAACAAATACCCATCTCTTCAAAACTATCGATGGGAGATACAAAAGCATCGAACATCGAGCGTAGATTAACTATCAGACATGGATAGCTAATCCCTAGATGTGACTAGTGGCGCTACTGTGAAAGCTGTCTAACTCCAGTCTACAGTCCCACATATCTCTACACTTCGTCTTTTCATCTCGTTTCTTTTCTTTAACTATCGGCCATGGATAGCTAATCCCTAGATTTGACTAGTGGCGCTGGTGTGAAAGCTGTCCAACTCTAGTCTACAGTCCCACACATCTCTACACTTCGTCTTTTCATCTCGTTTCCTTTGGACACAGTTCATTAGCTGCTGTCTTCCCTTCAGAGGTCCGAACAAGCTGTTCTCTTCACCAGATGTCTAATATTGGCAACTCTTATTGATCCGCCTGTCTATAGAAGAAGGGTTTGATAAGGGCCACTCTCTTAGAGATTCCTTCTGTAAATCCCTTCGGCATTCTTGAAGCCTTGTATTAATTTTTTCTGACAAAACTAAAGTTAATCCCCAGAAATTTAATTGTTTACCACCACCCCCCCCCCCCCCCTCTACGCAAAAAAATGGTGATGAGGCGTTCGTTTGTATGTATCTTCTTTTCCACAGAACTAAAACCGTTGAATCAATTTTGATGAGATTTATTTTTACCCACCTGTAAGAAATATAAGAGAAGTAATATAATCGGTCAAAAAATTTATGCCGAGTTTTCAACGGAATTCATGTTTTCCGACCTCCATGCTGTGTGTCTGCGAACAAGACAACTCCCGATAGAATGACTGTATCATCCCGAAATTTTATATGTGAATCCATAACTCTCTAACACCGACACCTATCGATTTGCAGACAAATTGAATAAAAGTATGAAAAGGATTAGGATGGGGCTTAACTCAAAAACTGTAATGAATATATAACTGCCGTTGTAATGAATGTATCGACACAAAATTTCTTATATGAATTCAAAACCCCATAAGGAAAAGGAGGAGAGGGTCAGAGGGTGCGCAATTCAAACACCTCAATTCCTGCCGATGAAATGAATGTATCGACATGAAATTTCATATTTGAAGTCATAAAGGGGCAATGAAAAGTTAATTGAATAATTTTTTCTGAGTAAGTACATTGCCGGTAATTCTAAACAACAACTCTAGTTAGTTACTTTTTATGATTCATGCCCGGTCTTTAACAACGACGTCATTTTGCCTACTACCAGAGCGCTCTTTCCTCGCTCTGGAAGAAATGAGCTCGACTCTACTGCGGGAGACCTAAATGTTGCTTACCCAGGTTTAGTTACCTTAGTAGGGAGGAATCTTCAACGAATACCTTACATCGCACAGGCTCCGGATCGTCACTTAACGTCCCATCCAAAGGACGGCGTGCTTATGTTCTTTTTTACCTCTTTGGAATACAAACTAAGGGCCTCGGCCGGGTCGCGAACCCATGACCTTAATTCTAGTACTATTGTTCTTTTTTACCTACTACCCTATTATTATCAACTCTTAAAAATAAATTATAATAATTATTATCCACTTTAAAATAGACATAAGCATGCTGTCCTACGAATTTGACGTTAAGCGAAGGTCCCGAGGCTGTATGATGTCAGGTATAGGTTAAAGACCCTTGCCCTAAGTTAGAAAAATTTAGGGTAGGCAAAATTTAGGATCGTAACAGAGTCGGGCTCATGTCCACCAGAGTGACGAAAGAGATGTCTGATAGTAGGCGATATGTCCTTGTAACTAAAGCCCGGGCATGAGCCATATCTAATTACTCCATCAACCTATTATTATTTATATTACAAACTTCGTGAAGGCGATATATATGATAAATCTTCCTAAATTCGAGACTATTCAGGTGCACAAATGGTCCAAGTCAATCGATGGGGGGAGGGGAGGACATCTCTTCCAGAAATTTGGATTCATACCGGTTCTTTGTTCCGTGGATGTTGACTAAAGGAGGAACCTCTGCCAGGATTATCCTTCTAACGGTAATGTCCTGCTATGAATGGCTCCCACCCCTGTAAACCCCAGGATAATACTAACATAAGTCCCAACGTTTATTTTCCAAAGTCCTCTCCTGTTGTATGTTCAAGCCAAGTCATGTAACCTTTCCAAATTGCTTACAACTATATATAATGTTATTTATTTATTTTTCCTCCCCCAAGCTTCGTAAAGTACAAAGTTGTGTAATAGGTGAAAAATTCCATGTTGAGTTTTCCACGAAATTTCATGTTTTTCAACCCCAAGAACTCAAAAATAAGGCTAAACTCTAAAAACTTAATAATTGTTAGACTCTTTCGTCACTCTGGTGGAGATGAGCCCGACTCTACTATAGGAGTCATAAATTTTGCCTACCCTAAATTTTTACTCACCTAGGGCGGGGGTCTTTAACGAGTACCTGACATCGTACAGGCTCGGGATCATCGCTTAACGTCACATCCGAAGGACGGCGTGCTTATGTTCATTTTGCCTTCCAAATAAAATAAACTAAGAGCCTCGGCCGGGTTTTGTACCCACGATCTTGAGCTCAGAAGGCAAGCATGCTTACCACTGAGCTACCGGCGCCCTCTTTATTATTATATATTTTATTATTCACCTAGGATAAGGATCACTAACGAATACCTCACATCGCACAGGCTCAGAACCAGCACTTAATGTCCCATCCGAAGGACGGCGTGCTCAAGAGTGATTTTTTTCCCCTCAGATGAAAAACCTAAGGGTTACGAACCCGCGATCTTGAGCTCAATCACGCATCTTGAGCTACCGACGCCCTCAGGCGCTGATAGATGTGCCAAGAGAGCAGCTACTACTGAAGATGCTGCAGTAGAGTGCAAGTGCGAATTAGCCGATCGCAGCGTCGAAGGGACACCTGGGGCAGTTTCTTTAAATCTTTAGTTCCCTAACTGAATCGGAAACCATGGTTCTCGCAGCAGTCGGAACTGCGAATTGCGCTCGAACCATGGACACTGTGGATCCTACATGGATAGAATCGGACGAATGGACAGTGGAGGTCCATGATACCCGTGATGGAATGCTCCAAGTTCGCTTCGTTGAGAAACGTTCTTTTCAACGCTCGCCTCCTTCAGTTATGCTACTCTCCCCGAACGATGTAAAGTTGCACAGCAACATTCTTTGCTTCCTGTCCAATATCAAAATGAATGTCTAGATAACCTGTATTGTTATTATTTTCCCATCATGCACCTCAATTAGGTTTCCTTTTTCGTTTTTTTTATTTCGTTTCCAACATTTTATTTATTTAATTATCGTTTTATTGCTCTTCACTAATTGTTTTCTGTTAAGTAAACAGGTAGAGATTGTGTTGGCTGTGGCTATCTGCTGTAGCCATTAAGGAAATCAAAAAAAAAATTAAAAAAAGAACAGAAAAAAAGGGTTTACAGCTCCTTCACCGTGAAAATTTGAATCATTGTCTTGAAGTGTAAAAATGCAAAAATTTTCGATAAGATTAATATTTAGGATTACAAAAATTATTGTAGAAACTTGTCACTAGTTTGTGACAGCACTCAAATCAGGGATATTCTCCCTCAAACTCAAAAATATTTATTTTATGATATGATTTTTTGAAAATGTTTGTACATAATTTTAAAGACATCTTGTCTAATATAAGTTAATTTTTGAGTTATACTCCTTTTACCAAAAACTCCAGTACTATTACATTTCAATCGGATAACATGTAAAGACATTCAATATGGCGAATCCAAGATGTGGACCGAATTTCCAAATAAAATGAATTCGGAGAATCTACAATCGCATGAAAAAAACTGAATCCAAATTTGTTTAACCTTTCAAAAAGTACTTACATACAAAAGTACAGATCAGACATTTAAAACTCCCCATTTAAAATTTTATATTTTTTATCAAATTTCTTAAATTTTTGTAAAAATCTATACCTACATATTTTTTTTCTACCAACTCTGAATTTAATTAACTTGTTTTTCTGTACAGCAAGCACCTGTTTAAATAATCCTTCAACCTTTAATGTTTCAGGGTTACTTTTCTTCAATATGTGAATTTTCATACATATTTCATATTAAAATTTAAAAAAATTCATCCGTGAATCGCCATCAATGCACTTCCCCAGTGCAAATCGGTCAACCAAGATGCTTACTTTAGGGCGTCTAATAATGATGATCTGTGACCGATTATATCCCTCTTCTGATCCACGTCGGCCGATTTCGCTGAAAATTTATAGACGTTGTGTTATGGTGTTCTTCCCCCTTCTTATGGTCAATTTGGTCAAAATTCAATAGATGTACTAGGGGGCCATGTTGGCCGTGCGGGCTAGAGCGTAGGGCTCTGGTCGCATGGATCTCACCATGGTTTGCGGGTTCGAATCCCGTCCAGGAGTGAGTTTTATTTCGTAGAGAGAAATCTGTCCCGAGGCCATGGTTGTCGTAATTAACTATGTAACACAGTGTAGTAATTTCGTTACTTACAAGGAGAGGATAGATGTCGGGGTCAAGGATTTTGATTAAACTTTTTTTGCATGTTCCATGCCAAAAATATAAAGACACGTGTCTCACCGTTCGTTCCAATGGGACTTGGTTTGGTTGCCAACACTTTTTGAAAATTTAATTTTCTTTGTCATGTTTTTTTGTTTTTTACCCAGATTTATTAAAAAATATTTTCGAGTTAATTTGAGCAGTGAAATTATTAAAAAATTTGAAAAAACAATTTTTCATGAAAACTAATTTAAAATTCGTGTTTCCCATGTCGAAAAACCATTGACTATGGATTTTGGTTCAAATAAAAAATTATCGATTTTTAGACCCAAATTTTCATGAAACCAGTTTTGAACTGTCAATTATAAACAATTATAACTTCAAATCTAATCAACCTATTTTCATTTTCGATAGCAATTTTTAAAGAAATTCACTTCCTATTTTCAACGATGTATCACAGGTATAGGTTTAACTGTGCTTACTATAAAAAAACTTGACAAAGAGAGTAAAAATTCATGTTCATCTTCAACGTTATTTTTGGAGTAGAAAATATTGATCAAATGTTAGGTTTTCTACATCCATGAAATGCTCTCGATGAGTTCTTTCAAACGATGTATCAATCACTAAAATCGGTTGAGTAGACTTTGTGCAATACACGAATAAATGAGTTTTCAAAAATTTCCAAATCTTTGATAAAGTCGTCCGAATTTTCGGTCCAAAAATTTTAGTTCGTAAAATACATAAAACATGTGAAATATGTGCCGAATAATAATGTTACCTTAAAAATGACATCAAATTCAATGTTTCCACTCTCTAATATCGTAATTTTTCAAATACCTAGTATAATATACTTGCATTTTTTTTTTTTAGGTTTGGTTCGGTTAGGGTTTATGACTCATGGCCGGGCTTTAACTATGAGGTCATATCGCCTACTACCAGAGCGCTCTTTCGTAAATCTGGTGAACATGAGCCCGACTCTACTGTGGGAGTTCTAAATTTTGCCTATCCTAAATGTTTATTCACCTAGGGCCAGGGGTCTTTAACGAGTACCAGACATCGTACAGGCTAGGGACGATCGCTTAACGTCCAATCCGAAGGACGGCGTGCTTAAGTTTATTCTACCTCCCAGATAAAATAAACTAAGGGCCTCGGTCGGGCTTCGAACCCAAGTTCTTGAGCTCAGAAGGCAAGCACGCATACCACTGAGCTACCGGCGCCCCCTTTTTTTCTATTATTTTTTATTTTTGTTAATGTAGGTAATAATTTTAACTGGAATATATAAATAATAAAAGGTACAACAACAATAAATTATGTATTTATCCATTCATAAAATGCGCACATAGCAATCTTCAATTGTGTTTTTCATGTTTTTATATTTATATTGTACTAATTGAAAAATTACCATATTACAGAGTGAAAATTTTCAATTTGATGTAATTTCTAAGGTTTCTCCTCCAAAACGCAAACGAAATCATTCGTAACCTTTCACTTTCGATGCTTTTTAATATATTTCTATAGGTTAGGTAACCTAACCTAACCTATATTTCTATATATCGTATCAAAGGTTAGTGATAGAAAATCAATAATATGATAAAATGTTCGTTAACAAAATCAAATTTAGCGTTGAAAATTAATAAAATATGAAAAACGTTGAGGGGTTAGAGACTACATGTTATCTGAGTACTTTGGGTTCTAGACTTAGGCATGTGATGCCTGAGAAGCTCCAGCGGCAAAATTCTGAACTACTCTGATTATTTCATCCTCGGCTCTTGTTTACGATAAAAACATAAAACTTTTTATTTCTTTATATGATTTTTTTTTTGAGTGTGCAACGCTTTAAATTTACTTATTGTGCAACGTATACGTGTACTTATGGCTTAAATTTATTACATAAAATGTACACAATCCAATTAAAAAAAAAAAAAAGTGAAAATGGAGATAAAATTGTAAATAGTTGATTTTTCTTTTATAACCGTCAAATAAATTTAACCAGAGTCAAATATACAAAACACTTAATTTATTAATTTATCAATAAATTAATCTGTACCATATCTATAATAATATATTTAAGGCAATATCTATAAGCTAATAAAGTATTGTAACCTTAACTGTAAATAGAAATTGTTACCAACATATTATATGATTAAAAAAATTTCCTGAATTAAATTATTTCTTTCCCTGTACCAATGTTATTAAAAATAGTTAAAATAAAAATATAGTCTATTGGCACAAAGAGAAACTGAATCTAGAAAGCCCTAGGCACACAGAACGTGATCTATCGCAGCGAGCCAGTCTTGATCGAGGCGGGCAGCGATCCGTTTGTACAAAATTATCGCGCAGTTGGAGCGTTCGTCCCCAATCTACGCAGAAATTAATAACATTGGCCCATCTAACAATGTTTCGTTCGCATCGGGTTGTGAAATGTATGAACAATACGAGCACCACGAGTAGTTGTAATTACTTGCATTATAACTCTTTTTTTGTAATATTGAATTTTTTTTTTGTAATAAATTAGGTTTGTAATAAATAAGGTTTTACTTATAATTTTAATTGTGTTCACAACATACATTTCCATGATTTACCTCAAACAAATGACTAGTCTTTCCCTCATACCTATTGGTTTTCTCCAATTCGTTGTGCACTTCTCAATGCTGGGTTGCAGAAGGTCCTGCAGTTCCTCGAGACATACGGAAATATTGAAAAACCTATCTTCATGTGATTGCAGTTCACGACAGAGACGGTCGAGTTGCTCCTCATCAGAACTACCTAATCTTTTTTTCTCAAAATCAATAAAAAAAACTTGAACAAAAAGTCCTGAAACAGCTTATCTAGAAAAGCAAAAATAGTGTAAATATGGAGGGTGTTGCCCAATCTAGTGTTTAGCAATAACATTTAGACGTAATGTTGCAAGGCAGCCGTTATTCATATCATTGTATTGATCAAAGGCTTTCATTGCTCTACTCTTCAACTAACTATTGTTACGTATTTAACCTTTCAACGAACCTAGTATAATTACAGGAAAACATTACATTGTATATTTATTCTTTTTAATCATTGTTATTCAAACATATTTTTTAGTAGGAAATTTGTTAATTTTTTTTCTATGTTTCTTTTTATTTTGAGGAGAGGCGGAGTATTTGTTGTTTGTAACAATAGACTGAAACAATAAGTTGTAGATAGGAGTGACAAAAGGTACTTTAATATAAGCCCTTTCAGACTACTCACCCCGTGTTCCCCTCTATATGAAACCTTTCGTGTCAACCTTTCTCAAATAAATGATACCCTCTCTAGTTTTTTTTTTTTTCACATTATTCTCATACTCCCTTTTTCTAACTACATACATACATACATTTACATTGTATACAGAATAATTTACCGTAAAATAACTTATTCCGTTACTTTATTCAAGTGCGTTGAAATGGTAGCAAAAGCCCTATTTGCATCTCTTCCTATATTCAACAACTCGACTACCAGCACTTTGAGCTTTCGCTTTCATCAATTATACCCTACCCGATATATCAAAAGCCTTTTTAATCCAAATCATTGAATAAAATCCGGAAAAAGTTTTTTTTTTTTTTTTGTTTTTTTTTTGTTTTCGTTCTTTTGCCGCTCTGGGGATGTTACCAGCAAATAACAGATGGAATGAAACGAGATCCCTCCACATATACCCGGACCGGATCTAGAGGGTGGGTCAGTGCTTGACCTGGCCGATAGCCTGCAGAGGCCACCTCGTCCCATCACTCAAAACATAGTACAAAAAAAATGTACGAAAATTCAACAATATAATATACTAGCAGTAATACCCGGCGTTGCCCGGGGAACTTTGAATTTTCTCCCAATATCGCCTATAAGTCTATTCAATCCTTCGACACCACATTCATGATGTTATAATTTTCGATTATTCATACGGAATAAGGCTTATAGTCCTTCAACTATAGTAACGCTAGTAAGTTTTTAAAACCCCTGGGCACCACAGCTAGTATGCGCCTTTCCACGACGGAAACCCCAGCTAGTGAATACTTGGCATCGCTGGGCACCACAGCTAGTACGAAGTTAGGAACACTGGGCATTACAGCTAGTATGTGCCTTGCGACAGCGGACCCCACATCTAGTACGTAGTTAGTAACGCTGGGCACCACAGCTAGTATGTTCCTTGCGACGGCGGACCTTACAGCTATTACGTAGTTACTACTACTACATGTGAAATTCATGACAATCCGATTACCCTTTAATCAGTCAGCATTTTTTTTATGCTTTGCCCCCCCCCCCCCTGTTCAATTTTTTAAGATGTCACATAGCGTATTTTTCAATTTGGCTCTCAATAATACCACATGTGAAATTTCGTGACAATCTGATCATCCGTTAATGACCTATCACTATCTTCAAATTTAAGCCTACCCCCACAACCCCCCTCCCGTTCTCAATTTTGTGACGTCACACACCCTATTTTTCTATTTGGCCTTTATGAATACTACATGTGAAATTTCGTGACAATCTGATCCATCCGTTAATGACTTATCACTATATATATACTTAGGCCCCGATCAACCCACCCTCCCGTTCAAAATTTTGTGACTTATACACCCCATTATTCTATTTGGCTTTTAAGAATACTACATGTGAAATTCCATGACAATACGACCAACCGTTAATAAACTAGCACTATATTTATACTTAGGCCCCCCCCCCCCACAACCCCCCCTCCCGTACAAACTTTTGAGCCGTCACACACCCTATTTTCCTATTTGGCCTTTAAAAATACTACATGTGAAATTCCATGACAATCTGATCTTCCGTTAATGACCTGATGATCTTCAAATTTAGGCCTACCCTCACAACCCCCCCTCCCGTTCAAAATTTTGGGACGCCACACACCTCATATTTCTATTTGGTCTTTAAGAATACAACATGTGAAATTTCGTGACAATTCGACCAACCGTTAATGAGCTAGGACTATATTCATACATAAGCCCCCCTTACAACCCCCCCTCCCGTTTAAAATTTTGGAACGCCACATAGCCTATTATTCAATCGGGCTCAAAAGAATGCTACATGTGAAGTTTCAAGAATATCCGTCCAGCGGTTTGGGCGTGATGCTGGAACAAACCCACAAACAAAAACAAACCCCGTTTCAGCTTTATTAATATAGATAGATTGTTGAATTTTCGCACATTTTTTTCGCGAACCCGCTCGCTCACAATTCACTTGTGAAAAAACACGGCAACAACTGTTAAAAAGGTCGTCGGTGAATCACCGCCAACGTACTTCCCCAGCAAGAATTAATCAATCATGTTTTCGCTCTCCCTCTAAACGAACGTTTAGGCTAAAATAATATCTCAATAATTAACTTATATACCTAGTGGCTTCTGGACCCTCAAACTAAATTTTGTGTTTATACAGTAGAACCTCTATAAGTCGAACATCAAGGGAGACGCCAAAAAATTCGAGTTATAGAGGTTTCGACTTAGGCGGATTTTGATTCGACTTGTAGAGGTTATGATTCATTCTAACTAATTTTGAGTTAGAGAGGTGAAATAAATAAAAATTCAAGTTACAGAGGTAACAAACATATTTATATTTATTATAAATCAACATTATTTCAAAACATCCTTGAAATAAAAAATACGTAGTATATTTAGGTATTAAAAAAAGTCAGTAATTTTTTTTTGCTTTAGATAATTGGTAATCCTCTTTATTGTATACTCCTAAATTGTTTTCTAAGAAACAATAGTGTACATTGTCGGCAAATTCTTAAAGTCGCTAACTTATTTTTCTTCGAGCTGTAGAGGTAATAAGTTTCAAATAATCGAGTTTGAAAAATTGTAAAATACAACATAGCTATGTTCGAGATACAGAGGTCCAATTTATTTTTTCGAGTTATAGAGGGAAAATATGTATCAAAATAGCTTGTAGGGACTCACTTATTATTTTGACTAATAGAGGGTTGACATTTCGAGTAATGGAGGTTTTGGGCCTTGAAGGGAAAGGAACAAAACTTTTTTTCGAGTTTTGGAGGTTTTCGACATATCGAGGTTCGAGTTAAAGTGGTTCTACTGTATAATCATTACATCGTCAATTATTGGGAGTTAAGCCGCCTCTGATCCGCTGAAAATTAAGATGTTTCGTCCTTATATGGCTTTGAATTTTTTTTTTTTTTTTTTTTTTTTTTTTCTCTTTTTGGCTTTATTGAGGCTTTGAATTTACATTTCAACTTTCGTGTCAATGTATTAATTACAACGGCAGTTATTAGAGTTTTTGTGTTAAGCCTTCCCCCTAATCTCCCCCTTACTTTCGGCCGATTTGGCTGAAAATTAATAGGTGTCGTCTTTGGAGGATTCTGGTTACACATATAAAATTTCGTTTCGATACATTCCATCGGGAGTTTTCAATCACGTATACTTAGAAAACTCAGCATCGAAATTCTGACCGATTACATAACTGCCCCTATACTTCGTAAAATTGGGGAAGATAACTGTTGACGTCTCTTTTAACGAGAAATTCTATCAAAATGGACAATATTAACTGCCTTCTCAAGAGAGCCTATCACAATAGCTACGACATTACAATATTATGGTTGAATAGAAAACGGATATTATTTTTGACATTATTTTTACATTTTTCATTAAAATTGCGAAGGGATGCTGTGATAATGACCCAGTTATTATCTCATTTACGCAGTATAATAAAACACTCTCCCCCCCCCCCCCCCCCCCCCCACTCTCTGCGACTAAAGCGTTTTTCGATAACATTAATAAACCATCAGTAGAAGGACCAAGGTGATTTGTAACCAACGTTAAATCAATTCAAAGATAGAAAAATAATTTTTTGAGAGTAAAGAAAATTTTGTTTTTTCGTATTTTTTTTTCATTCCAATATAGAAGCTGATTATTCGTAGAGGCCGCATTTCTATGCCATTCCATATGTCACCTTTTCACTGAATACTTCAACGGATCATATTCAAGGTAATGTTCCAGTATTGCATAGTACTGTCGCTAGGAACGCATTGACATCAACTTTTAGACAATTTTTAATTCAAATATTTAATATGCCTCCAAAATAGAAGTTCTGATAGTTTTAAATGGAACTTACAGCAGTTAACACAGCACAAGACCTTTCGACCTACTTCAGAAGAAAAATTGAACAAAACTGGAACAATGAATGGACTCAGATGGAAGACAACAAACTGCGAAGAATAAAATAAGAAAACAAGCCGTGGAAACCGCCAAGCACCATGAACAGACGAGCACGGTGATCAACACAAGACTTGGAGATTTGTTGGACTTGAACAGCCGACATGCTCCTGCAACCAAGACTACACAGAGCTCACAGTACAACATATACTGACTGACTGCACAAACTACACCACACTAAGAGACGACCAAAAACTACCAACTAACTTGAAAAAACCCCTAGGAATGCATAGATATATTTTTGCAACGTGGACGACACTCTGGGGTCGATAATGACCCCATAACTTGAAAATTATAGAATGCCTACCAAATTCAAAAAAATTGAATATTATTTTACTTTAAAAAAATTCATTGATAGCTCATTTGTTGATTTAATCATCACAATTAATAGGTCCATTCGGAACCAAAATTATTTTGTAATAATATTTTTTTGAAAACATCAGTAATAAAAATTAAAAAAATGGAAAATTTTCAAATTTGAAATTGAAATTGTATCGGAGGGATTATTTTGGATTCCACTATAAAGATATGAATAGAGATTCAAACTTGATAATGTGAGGAGTCAAATAAAAAAAAAAATCAATGGATTCCTAGAAACGAGCTGGATTCTAGATCAGCCCAAATATGACCATTTTTCATGTTTCACTGATCCACCGACTGTCTCCTTTCACTGTCCTTTTTTCTAATAACTATTTACTAGGATTTGTTTTTCATATTGTGATATTAATGGTATTGTTTCTTGAGCTCGATCAAAGCGGTTTTCATGGTAAAAGGTAACAAACAAACTGTATCGGGCTAGGCATGTGTACGACCAAATTTTTCTGGGCACGTCTGCCACGTTTTTCAGGCTGCTCTCCTGACCACATACAGTTCTTCCATCTTTACCCCGGAAATAACTGGACCGTGGTCTCTTTCTCGCAGAAGGTCCTTCTGACCCTGGGCCATCGCTGACATTGTCAGGAGTATCATCATCATCAGCACTAAGTTCACTGTCTGAATCAATTTGAACCTCTTCTTCGCCGATAGGTACATTTTCTTCATTGTCTGATTCAATATCTAATGGAGAGTCATCAAAATCAGAGTCTTCTTCTAATTGAATTTCACGCATGAGTCTCTCTACAGACCAACTATCCCATCTACCACGTACTCCATTTCAGTGTTATCTATAATGAATGGAAAGAACAACCTACTGTGAGTGTAAAGCGCACTACAAGCAATATAACCTATTTTCTCAAATTTCTCATATGAAACCATAACGTTTGCTAACCACACTATTGACCTACATAGCTATTTCAAGCAAACCTTCATGAAAGAAAAGCTACTTAACTGTCAGCAAGCAAATAAACAAATTGGCACTTATATAAGCCAACAACACCATGCTTTGCTTTGAATGAGAAAAAATGAACGAAAAGAATGAGTAGAATGAATTTCTTTTGACGAGAATTCTGAAATACACTCTGGGGTCAAATGGTCCCCCACACAAAAAAGTATCACCACCAACGGCACCCTGGGGTCAAAAACGTCCCGCACTAAAATTATCTCCACACTACAACAATTCTGCAACACAACTGACCTCGACCACTAGTAGAGGGGCTCTGTAGGACCGCCAACCCTATTTTTTTTCTTGTAGATATGCGACCTAGCCTAAGTTGTGGGGTAACTTTCGACCCCAGAATGCTATCCTAGGGTTAAAGACGGAAACCTCTACGAGGACATGTAGACACAATACGTCGCAAATGACCCTGAAGTCGATGCGACGTTAAATAAAAATTAGATTATAAAAAAAAAAAAGGATCGGCAAAAAACAATTATTTTATTTATAATTATAATAGTCAAAGCGCTATTTAATGGAAAAACTCTAATTAATGGAAAATATATTATGAATTAACCAAATACAGTCGTGAGATACATATAAAAATGGACGGTTCCATAGAGCTTAAGGAAGTAAAAATTCAATAAATAAAAACTTCGATTTAATGGAACGTAATTTTTACATCCTCAGTTATACGAAATATAGGAGAAGTTATGTAATCGGCATGTACTTCGATGTTGAGTTTTCAACGGAATTTCATATTTTCCGACATCCTGATTCCTAAAATTAAAAAAAAAAATCAGTTTTTGTGTGTGCCATGAACAGGATAACTCCCGATAGAATGAATGTATCCCGGTAAAAAATCAACATCAAATTTCTGACCGATTGCGTAACTTCTCCTATACATCGATTACCTAGTTGGTGAAATAAACCTGAATTGTGCGAAATTTTGTGTCTGTCAAAAAATAATGCATTCTAGAGGCGCCATTTGTAAAACTAACTTCTGATTAATTTTGGAGGTATTTTTTGTTCGTGGGTCGCAATTTGACACATATTTCTGATGCTTTTTCCTAAGGGGTACCGCACTACCTTCGCAAATCAAGTCTAAATACGGTTCGCTGGACAGTTTGAGATGTGGGAGAGTAGTCAGATGCTCCAACAAGAGTCTTTTACCTATTAAAGCTTAAAAAATAAAAATGAATTTAATGAAAATTCAATGTCAATAAATTTGAGTCTGATTGATGTAAAAAAAGCGCATTATCCTCAGAAATTGACTGAACACATCTGAAGAAAGAGAGTCAAAAAGATGAAAGGGATTCCGGCCTCTTGAAGGAAATTTGAATATATAAAAGAAAGATGGATGCCAAAGTCGAGTACAAAGTACCTCCCCAAATCTAGAGAATCGAACTCCATCATCAATTCAAAAACACTTGACAAGAGTCCAGAAGAATATTTAAGTTACACAGGTCTACCAACAGCTAGAAGGGAAACATTAAAAAAAAGTTAACGATGAATCGCCGACTATTTACTTCCCCAGGACGAATTAATAAAATAAATTTACGATTTTCCTCCAAAACGAATATACCATTTAGACTAAAAATCATTATTTTAATTTTAAAGTTTACTACATTCATTACATCGGCAGTTATTAGAGTTATCGTTATCTCCCCTAATCTCTCCCTTACCCCTTGGCCGATTTGGCTGAAATAAGTGTCGTCTTTATGGCGTTGTGGATACCCATATAAAATGTGTTCATACACACTGAAAGATAGGACATTTTTTGAATGTAGGGTCGGAAATCATGAAATTCCATGAAAACACAACTAGAACTTCTTCTATACTTTGTGCATACAGCTGGGGAAGTAAAACCGTGTGTTTTCGCTGAAATTGAAGGAAGGAATGAAATTTCAATAGCAACATTTTTAATGTAATAATTAATATTTTATTTGTAGAATTCATTATTTGGTATAATTTATGCAATTGGCTTATGATAACTAAAATTAGATAAATATCAGAATATTTTCTTTTTTTTTTGGGGGGGGGGGGGGGGCGCTAAAATATTGATATATATAAAAAATTTCTTAACATTCATTGAACATATGAGAAATATTTAGAAGCTGAGATTAAAGAATAGTTGTAAGACGTATTTTAGAAGGATATACATAGAAATGAATATTAGTTCATATACCACGTGGTGAAAAAAATATTACGTCAATAATAAGTGTTGACGTAAGCCAAACAGATGGAATAGTTGACAATATTCCTACTAGGAAGAGCCAATTTCTAGTTTCATGTTTTCAATAAGCAAGCAATTTAATTTACTTCTGTAATATTTTCTTATTACATCATATTAATATATTATCGTAAATAATATAGCTAGCTAGGTGAAACAACCAGCATCTATGATGCAGTGCATCATTGATGCACATATAGATATGGTGGCGTATGAAAGGATAGCCAATCAGTGATAATAGTAATAATAATAATAATAATAATAATATCCCACTGGTTGTAAAATAGAATATAGTCTGACCTCTCACAGATTTTATTAATATTTGGTAGCCGGCTTTCGAGGTTGCCCTCATCGTCAGGCAGTCTGATAAAATAATTTTGATAATAACATAATTAAAATGTTTTAATAAATAAAATTTTAAAAATGAAAATAAACATGCATAAAAAACTATCTAAAAAAAATCTAAAAAATAACAAAAAACAAAGATAAATAATAATATTTTTTAAATATAAATAAATAATAGAAGATTTATGTATCTATATCCTATTCCTAATAAAATCGTTACTATTCAAACTTTTAATTAGACATTTTTTATATTAATATTTATATAGATAGATCTTCTACTTTTCAGAACGTTATTTATTTCGAGGTCGCAAAAAACAAAATATAGAAAAACAAAAATAGAAAATAATCATAGATGTTACTGTTAAAGTCGGAAATTTGATTAATGTCGACATTAGCATGTTAATGTCGACAATAGCTTGTTAATGTCGACAATAGCTTGTTAATGTCGACATTAGCATGTTAATGTCGACATTAGCTTGTTAATGTCGACATTAGCATGTTAATCCCATGGTGCACCTCATCTTAGGAAAACTGGAATCTCTATATACCCTTGGAAAAGACATAGTCTTCGCCTGGATCCCAGGGCATGTAGGAATCCACGGTAACGAGCTGGCGGACCGAGCCGCCACGGAAGCTACAGCTGGTGTGCTAACAGAGGTCATACCAGTCCGTCCTGCAGACATCAAGCAGCCACTCAAATTGGCCATCAAACATAAATGGCAAAGGCAATGGGAGGAGTGCAATACTTTTCTGAAGTCTGTTAAACCTCGAATCGACACTGCTGATGTGACGTATCTTTCCCGGAAAGAAAGAATGGTCCTGACGAGGCTGAGAATAGGACACACTTGGCTCACTCATGTCTACATTTTGTTGCGGAGGCGCCCACCGAGTTGTCCACTGTGCAAGGAGAAACTGACTGTTTTCCACATACTTCAATCCTGTGAAGCTCTAAAACCCTACAGAGATAGAGATGGACTGCCTCAAAATGCTCGAGCAGTGTTGAAGGATGGCTCGGCCTACACATCTTAGCTGCTGCAATTCATGCGAAACGCTGGATTGTATCACCAGAAAATTATATGGTGCCATTCATGGAGGAATAGCTAATATCCACTGAGATAGCCTTATCCGCATGATGTCACTATTATAATAATGGTTGTGCTAGCGCTAATGGCCTCTGCAGTCAATGCGCGTAATAATAACAAAAAAAAAAAAAAAAAAAAAATTAGTAGGTATGTTAATGTTGAGCCCTCCTGATCCCCTTTTTTCTTCTGCCAATTTCGCTGAAAATTAATAAGTGTTGTTCTTATTCGATTTTGAATTCCCATATGTAATTTTATGCCGATAGAGTTTTGCAATTAAGCCTCTCCTCTAATCGACCTCTCTCTCTCTCTCCTTCGGCCGACTGGATTGAAAATTGACAGGTGTTGTCCTCATGGGGTTCTGGGCACATATAAAATTTCTTGTCGATACATTCATTATATCGGCAGTTATTCGAGTTTTTATGTTATGCCTTACTCTTAATCCCCCTCTACCCTTTTGTCGATTTGGCTGAAAAACAATAGGTGTCGTCGTTAGAGGGTTCTGGGTACACATATAAAATTTAGTGTCGATACATTTATTCTTTCGGGAGTTATCGGGTTCACAGGCATACAGACCTCGGGTTCACAGGCATACAGACCTCGGGTTCACAGGCATACAATCCAAAAACCCGTTGAAAACTCCCTATCGAATTTTTGACTGATTACATAACTTCCCCTATACTTTGTGTAGCTGGAGAAGTAAAAAAAAATAAAAAAAAAAAATAAATAAATTATATAAACTTCTGTTTTTTCTTTAAGGTCTTATCTCCCAATTTATTAATTTTTCACTGTTTTTTCTTCATAAGAACTTTTGTCAAACAGTTTCGGGCCTTGCCCATTCTCAATGACTAAAATAACAGTTTTGTTACAAGTTAAAATTAAACTTCATTTTCCTATTTCTAGGATTCAAAGGAAAAAAATTATATATGTATAATAATAATAATATAAAATTATTTTGTTTAATGAAGTAGGTACACAATGCGATTGAGTAAGAGGTGAAGCGACAGTTTCAAAATATTCTCGGTCGAGTTGTGGTGGCAGTTAGATGGAGCCACACTCAACTTACTTAGATTTGGTTACTGTAGTTCTAACTGCCAGAAGTTATGTCTCAAGCTCTATTGGTGTCTCCTAGTTCCAAACTTCGGAATATCCCCCCCCCCCCCCCCCCTGAACTGTGTTAGGCCCCCGTTTAATCCCGAACACACACAACATTTAGCTATTTCCGGTTCGGAGAAAACATTGTCCCTTCGTCCGTATTCCAATTCTCCATACTGTGTTCTCCGTCCTCACAACACAACCAGAACAATGTTTCATGTCTTCTTACAGATATCAAGTTTTTGGTATCAACAGTTTTGTTATTACTTCTCCATCTATAAGAAGTAATAGGGGAAGGTATGTAATCTGTGAGAAATTCGATGAAAAAGAAAAATGTACTTCCCCAGAACGAATTGCCAACGCCTCCCCCTTCCCTTTGGCAAAAGTTTGCAGAACATTAATAAGGGTCGTTCTAATGGGGGTCATGGAAAATTTCATACCGATATATTCATTACTTTGGCAGTTATTATAGTTTTAGTGATAAGCCTTCCCCTCCTCTTTGACTGATTTGGATGAATTACAATGTGTCATTTTTAACGGGTTTTGGATTCACTGATAATATTTGGTGTCGATATATTCATTTTATCGGAAGTTATCGTGTTCACAGACAGACAGAACTATATTTTTTTCATATTTGGAATCTAGAGGTCGAAAAACACAAAATTCCTGTGAAATTTACATCTAAATAGTCCTAATCCACTCACCAATCCAGCCAAGTGCTTCTTCATAATTATAATTAAAAGAAAAGTATTTTCCGCTGTTTTTTTTTTTTTTTTTTCAGGGAAAGTTATCTGCAAAGGAGAGGTCGAGTTATTTATAAAATATACGAAGATATATTAAAATTCATCAACTACCTGATAAATTACGCATAACCCGTTACACAGTTTTGTTTGTGAAAAGTCAAACCATAATCTGGTACCATTGATTCACACTTTTATCCATATGTGTAAAACAAGTATATATGTTAGGTATACACTTAGGTATGTTAGGTTTGTACACGTAGGTATTTATACAATTAGGTATGGCAGATATGCATGCTTGCTTACTGAGCTGAACATAGCGGGTTCGGAACCTGGCGGTGGCACTTAGTTTATTGTATGTCAGAGGTAAAATAAACTTTAGCACGCCGTCCTTCTGATGGGACGCTAAGGGATGGTCCCGAGCTGTACGATGTAAGGTACTCGTTAAAGGAGGTATGTGAAGGAACTCTGGTCAAAAAATAAGAATGAAAACTATGTATCAAATAATGTTTTTTTGAATATCAAACATGATTTTTTATTGTTGTTTATTTTTTATTATTTTTGAAGAATGAGAAAAAAATTCGGTTTTCGAGTAGAGGATTTCTTCTACCAAAAAACATTTTTAATTGAAGTTTACATTTTTTCATTGTATCTACTGACCAAGAGATGGTGAAGGGCGTTAAAAAAATTAATTTTTAAAATATAGGCGGGATTTTAGGTTTTTAAATATTTTTCTGCAGCTTGTTCTTTGATTATATAGAAAATTCAGGGGAGACACAATAGAAATAAAGTCTGCCAACTGTGCAGTAAATGTTTGATCTACTTTTGAATGTGAGTTTGACGTTAAGTCTGGTTCAGAGAGCCTATATCAGAGAGGCCGGGGCCTGTCAGCCTCCGACATAGGAGGCTTCCTATTGTAAATAGTTGATTTCCTGGTAAAGTGGCTTTTAGACAGGTTCTCTGGTATGCGTTTTACAAACACATCTGAAACTGTAACGTCAGCCATTTTGTATGGCATATCAGCTTGGTCGGCAGGTCATTTAATTCAGGCATAGTATTTCATGTATTATGCATTACGATAGGTGGTAAAAATGTCAAGCTTATAAATTGTTTCACTTGGCATAAAAATAGGGCAAATAGGGCTTTAGTAGTATTTATGCCAGGTTTGTCTCTCAGGAAAAATTCGCGCTCACCGAAGAATGCTAGTTGTTCTCACGGTTGATTTTCTACAAAACATTTTTAATTGCTTAAAAATATTAGCACTTTTGTTTTTCATTTCTTCCTTCCTTTCTAACCGCACATACCCCTTCTCCCTAACAAAAACAGCTAAACCGATATTGACGAAATTTTTGGATATTTTTAAAAGTTCGAAACGGTATCTGAAAGTTTGGTTTTAGCAATCTATAAAATATTTTTACAAATACTAATTACTGTATCATATTGAAGGTCTACTTCCGCAGTTCTGGAAAATGGCTAAACGAATTTTTTTGATTTTATTATGGATCTTCAATCTAAACTGAAGTGCAGTTTTCCTTTCTAGATAATGAGAGTCCCAGCATGGTCTATGAATGCAGCTTCTTCGTCGGGTATACTTTTATACTTTAGGTGAAGGGAAACGTTCAAAAAGCTAAGTTTTTATCGTAAGTATCAAATTTTGTATTACTAAAATGAGTACATCTTCCAAAAATTAATTCAAAACATAATAATTTATAATGAAATTCACATTCCAAGTAACCTTAATAGTCATCTCCCCATTTTTCACGAGCAGCGCCGAAAACTTGATCTCGGTTTTTCGCATAATTACAATACTTCTTTATAATAAAAAGGTATAAGAATGTAAAAAGGACTCTTTCAGGGCATAAACCACCCAACGTAGGAACTTCAAACGGCACGAAATTTTGTATGAGGCTAGTCCGTGAATAAGACATTCATTGATTTTCAACCAAATCAGTCGACTGGTTTCAGGGAGAGAGAAATCTTTGTTAACTAATTCGAGGTGGGGAAGCACATTGGGATTTACCGAGGACTTTTTTTTTTAATTTTTATATTTATTGGAGTGAAGTTGGTCACCCTGCTTTAAGTTAGGCCAACCTGCACTATAGGGTATTATTACATCGGGGCAGTTGGATATTATAATTGGGGAGAAACTTTCTCGGTTTACCATTAAAATATACTAATAGGGGCCATTAGTAAGTATAAGTGAGTAAGAACTTAACTGATATACAATTAATTATTACCTTACTCCGTCAATAAAAGTTATTAATAATAAATCCAAATTACAGCGATAGCAGCGCCCACTCATCCAGTGGTACTAACCGGAATCTACCTACTCGATGCTAGCGCCATAAACCCAGCTGAAACAGAAGACTAATTATGTGGGCAACATATCTCAGTTAGTTATTATGACTCATGCCTGTGCCTTAACTACGAGGTCATATCGCCTACTAACAGAGCGATCTTTCTGGTGGCGTTTGGCTCAATTTTGCCTACCCTAAATTTTTATTCACCTAGAGTAGGGGGTCTTTAGGGTCTGTCCAAACTACGTTTTTTTTTATTTCTTATTATTTTATTTTATTTATTTTATTATATTATTGACAACTCAAATATTTATAAATGATACGTTAAGCTAGGTCATAAATGTCACCTTTGAACTTAGTGCTGACGCTGACATAAATGTCACTTTTGAACTTAGTGCTGACGCTGACATAAATGTCACTTTTGAACTTAGTGCTGACGCTGACATAAATGTCACCTTTGAACTTAGTGCTGACGCTGACATAAATGTCACCTTTGAACTTAGTGCTGACGCTGACATAAATGTCACCTTTGAACTTAGTGCTGACGCTGACATAAATGTCACTTTTGAACTTAGTGCTGACGCTGACATAAATGTCACCTTTGAACTTAGTGCTGACGCTGACATAAATGTCACCTTTGAACTTAGTACTGACGCTGACATAAATGTCACCTTTGAACTTAGTGCTGACGCTGACATAAATGTCAACTTTGAACTTAGTACTGACGCTGACATAAATGTCACCTTTGAACTTAGTGCTGACGCTGACATAAATGTCACCTTTGAACTTAGTGCTGACGCTGACATAAATGTCACCTTTGAACTTAGTACTGACGCTGACATAAATGTCACCTTTGAACTTAGTGCTGACGCTGACATAAATGTCACCTTTGAACTTAGTGCTGACGCTGACATAAATGTCACCTTTGAACTTAGTGCTGACGCTGACATAAATGTCACTTTTGAACTTAGTGCTGACGCTGACATAAATGTCACCTTTGAACTTAGTACTGACGCTGACATAAATGTCACCTTTGAACTTAGTGCTGACGCTGACATAAATGTCACCTTTGAACTTAGTACTGACGCTGACATAAATGTCACCTTTGAACTTAGTACTGACGCTGACATAAATGTCACCTTTGAACTTAGTGCTGACGCTGACATAAATGTCACCTTTGAACTTAGTGCTGACGCTGACATAAACCGAAACCGATAAACTTATTGAATATATTTTTGTGGAATTAGAAAATATGAAAAAGTTAGACAAGTTTTTTGTTTTTATTGAATTTATTAGCTTCCCACTAAATTGACACAGTTCTGACAAGATTATAGTAGGTAAATGTATTATTTCATATACATATCTGAATTGAACACCAGACAAATTTCGGCCCCCCAACCCCCGGAATGTTCCTTCTCTCCAGCTCTTTCTAGAAGTCTTAAAAACATATTTTTTTCCTCGCTATCCCCTCTCCTCTTCGTAATCCAATTAGAAAAATTAAGTCCCTAATTTTTCAGTTATTTTTCTTTTTCTTCTTTCAACAGTCTCTTTTTATTTTTGCTTATTAGATTTTTTTTTTTTTTTTTTTTTTTTTTGTGGCCATTGAATAAGTCTGTAATTTACAGAAAAGCCATTTTCTTATTGAGTAATCGGAATATAAATAGCGTGAAAATCGAAAAGAGTAAAAAGCTAATCAGCTTGTATCTAATTAAGTTTTATAGAACCAAAAAATGTCTGCAAATTGATTGGTTGTTTCGAGATGCTACAGTTGCGACCGAATTTTTAAAAACAGGAAAAAAAAGTCTCTAAATCACCTGCAATACGAATATATCTACTCGGTCTGTTTGTGTATATCTGTACTTATAATAGTAATAATATATATCGATAGGTATTGTATCCAGAAGGACGATACATATTGATATTCAGACAAATTGGCCAAAGTGAAGAGGAGGGGGTGCTCAACTCAAATATCGCAATAACTGGCAATGTGTCTACATGAAAGACTAAAAATAAATTTAAAACCCAATTAGGATGGCCCCTATTAATTTTTGGCGAAATCTGCCAAAGGGAAAGGGCATCAGAGGAGGAGGCTTGACTCAAAAACTCTAATGACTGCCGTTCGACACAAAATTTATTTTATAAGTCAACTATTGGTTTCAGCCCAAACGGTCGATTGGTTCTTGAGGGAGAGGAAAAAAGTAATTGATTACTTCGTACTGGGGAAATACATTGCCTGTGATTCACCGTCAACTGTTTAATATTTCTCACTATTTCAAAATGGCCACAATTTTAAATAAAATATTTGCTTTATCATGATCTCCACATAACGAAAATTTCAAAAAATAAAACATACCCTGTCTGCAAAAGTCTTTGATAGATGTGTTACCTGACTACTTTCAGAAAAGAGGGCTTCAGCTTCCCTCACTATTATACTTTACCTGGGTGAGCTCCGAAAAGCCATTGTGTAATGAGGGTCTAGTCGTATCTCATATTGAAGGAGTTTATTTGTACAACTTTGAATATTAGTCCGGAGTATAGACGAGCCCAGTAAACCCCCAGTTTGTAGCAACCTCACTAACAAGCATACCAACTTGATTAACCAATTTCCCACTCCCTAGCCCTCACAAATTTGATGGGATTTTGAAATGTCACCACAAATTTCAAATGAAATTTGCCATCGGAGAGGCTCATCCTGAACGACACCGCAGCATAGCCGAAATGTGAGTTCAGCTAATCTATTTAAACAGTCCTCCCTATTTGTCTAACGAATTACGATCCTAAACCTGTCCTTAAACTAATTACACATTAAAAATGATTAACTTAGCTTTCTCATTTGGCCTTTTCCTCAAAGGGAGGAGACCTTCTAACTCTCGAATGGTATTTGAAGTACCGGCATATTTGCGCAGCCATGTGCAGACCCTATGGAGGGAGGAAGAGGAACAGAAGGTCTTGTGAATACATTTAAAATTCCTTCAATGTTGTGTAAGGAGCATATTATATGGTAATAGGTTTTCAGTAAAGCAGCCTCTCATTTTTTCTCCCAATTTATTTTAAAATTCTTTATAACATGGTCAAACGTTTCGGGACAAGTCCTCCCATCATCAATGACTAGAAATAACAAAATTAACAAGTAAAAATAGAAAAACGTGCATCAAGTTATAACAATACAACATTACATTACAACATTCTTAAATTAATATTTTAATGCTAAACCAACCTTAAAATTTTTTGTTAGATGCCTGACAAGAGCAAAAACCCTTTTTATGGTATAGGGTAATATTAATAAAATATATGATAGACAACCCGCATGGCTCTAATCTGATCACTAATTGTATTGTTAATTATTATTATTTTTTTTAATTTTTCATTTTTTGTCTTGGACATTTTGCAATAATATTATCATAACTATTGATTTAAAACATATTATATTTATTTATTATAATAAAATTAACATTAAACTTTTTTATTTTATCCTATTATCATTCCAGAATCATCTCCTTTTATCGATTATAAATCGATCGTCAAAATTTTTTTTATTTATTTGCTCATGTTAGGCATCTAACAAAAAATTTTAAGGTTCGTTTAGCATTGAAATATTAATTTAAGAATGTTGTAATGTAATGTTGTATTGTTATAACTTGATGCACGTTTTTCTATTTTTATTTGTTAATTTTGTTATTTCTAGTCATTGATGATGGGAGGACTTGTCCCGAAACGTTTGACAATGATATAAAGAATTTTAAAATAAATTGGGAGAAAAAATGAGAAGCTGCTTTACTGAAAACCTATTACATTTAAAATGTGTTTATAAAAATAATGACAGAGGAATGACCAGGGGAGGGATTGTGGGGTGGGGCAGTCGGAGCTCCTCAACCAACAGCCTATAACTTCTATTGTAATTATTTTTATTTAATATTTTCATTATTATCATCATTTCTTACTTCCCCAGCTATATGAAGTATAGGGGATGTTATGTAATCATTCAAAAATTTAGTAGTTCTACAACGAAAATTCATGTTTTCCGATCTACTAATTCCGAAAATGAAAAAAAGAATCTCTGTTTGTGTGTGTGTGTCTGTAAACAGAATAACTGTCGATAAAATAATTTTATCGACACGATATTTTATACATGTATTCGGAACAAGGACGACACCTATTATTTTCAGCAGAATCTGCAGAAGTGGGGGGGGGGGGGGGGGGGGGGGTGAGGCTCAACTCAAAAGTTCCGATAACTTCCAATGTAATGAATTTATCGACATGAACATTTAAAATCAAAACCCTATCAGGATGGCTCACTAACCGTGAATTACCTGCAACTTTTTTTAGTTACTTATTATTAGTTGATTTATATACATGACATTTAGTTATATACATATATATATATATATATATATATACTGTTTTAACAGATATGGACATCTTTTTGGTCGTGGATCTGTCTGCCAATGGCCACCCTCTACCACACACTCGAAAAATTGTAGCCACTTGAAACTCGGAAGGTATTTATTTCTTACAAACCGGCCAAAGTAACCGGTTTCAGAAAAAGTTTAATAAAAGTCGATTTTGTAGAAGCCATATTGTTTAATGCATAGTCGAGTAGGACATCAATCGTGTGTTCACAGAAACACACACATAGAAATTTGTTTTTTTCATTTTTCAATCAGGCAGCTGGGAAACATGGATTTCCGTTGAAAACTCTTCATCAAATTGTTTACTGATTACATAACTTCTCCTATACTTGGTAAAGCTGGCGAAGTAAAAATAAATGAGTCTCAAGATATTAGACATAACTAGAAAAATATTATCCTCTGTTTTCATTACAAGATACGACAGAATTGTGAAGAGATTCAAAGCAAAAAAATAATAACATAATATAGTTTGAAGTGAGTTAAATGATTGGAAAAATAAAAAAATAAAAGATAGACAGATTTTTCCAGATAACATTTGATTGATATATTTTTTCTCATCAGAAAATAAAATTGTAGCCTCAATCGAATTTTTTTTTTTTTTTTTATCTCGCATTAATTTCCTTTCAGATGGACCTCTGTAACTTCAAAGTTGTCAAATTTCAGGATATGTCATACTGTGAGGACCACCACCTCGATGAGAGGATTCAAACATATTACATGTACGGTGAATCACCGACAATCTACTTCACCAGCGCCAATTATTCAACTAAGTTTCCGCTTTCTCTCTCTCTCTCTTTGAAACCAATCAACCGTCATGTTCAGCAATTTCTGAATCCTCAGACCAAATTTCGTGTCGATTGGTTTTTGTGTGAAGCCATCCTCTTCTCTTTGACCGATTTTGCTGAAAATCAATAAATGTCGTCCTTATAGGATTCTGAATGTAAATATTATAATATTATATTTATTTTTATGTGGTGCTGTCGTGCTCACAATCACACAAAAACAGGAATTTGTACTATCCCTGCTGTGCGAAGTATTGAAGTTATTTGATTGGTCAGAAACTCGATGTTGAGTTTTCAACTAAATTCCATATTTTTTGACTCCCTGATTACGAAAATGTAAAAACAAAATGTATTGACGTATACCTTCATAAAGGTCAAATCGTAACCTTGAACGAGAAAACAGATAAAACAACACTATTTCATTTACAAATGAACTTATATCAAAGAACATGAAAACATGAATTATGTCTATGATCTTGAGTGCAATGCAAAGGTCGAAAACATATGACCTTAAGTCAATTTTGATTTTTTTTTCAAAAAATCTTTGAAAATCAAATAGAATTAAAAAAATATTTTATACAGGGTGGCCCAGATAAGCGGGCTACAAGTGAAATAACTCCTAAACGAATAGAGATATCAAAATTGTTCATAGGACTAAAGTTGTAGCACTCGCCGAGACATAAATGACCCTTTCAATGGCTCAAACAGCCCTTCGAAGGGCGGAGTTCCCTTTTGACCCTTAAGTTTCATTATAATTTACTAAAGTACTAAAGAAACAAGGAAGAACTGTGCAAACAGATTTTTGATACGTCAAGTAGTTCTCGGAACAAAAACGTTTAAACTTGCACGTTTTTCTATTCTAAAGTTAGTTGGAATTTAATAACTTCAGAATAAGAACAACGTGCAACTTTGAACTTTTTTTTCCGAGAACTACTTGACGTATCAAAAATCTGTTTGCACAGTTCTTCCTTGTTTTTTTAGTACTTAAATAAAATGTAATGAAACTTAAGGGTCAAAAAGGAACCTCGCCCTTCGAAGGGCTGTTTGAGCCATTGAAAGGGTTATTTATGTATTTTCAAGGACGCCATACTATAGCTCTACGAGTGCTACAACTTTAGTCCTATGCACAATTTTGAAATCTCTAACCGTTTAGAAGTTATTTCACTTGTGGCCCGCTTATCTGGGCCACCCTGTATATAAAGAGAAATAGTAAGTGGTAAATCGTTTTGCAGATTAGCATCACTTCCCGCAGTAAGCAAGCTATTCTAAATTTGCATCATCCAATTATTGGGTCCCCATTTGAGAAAAAATAGTTATAGTCCCTACTTTCTTGTTTTCTTTTCTATTCTGAAAAAAAAAAAAGTTTATCTGCACATAATTGGTTGGTATAAGAAAGTCATGTAATGGGAACATCATATATTTTCTAAGATATGTTTCAAGTATTTTTAGTTGGAAGCTGATCTATACTTCTCTTCGAAAATTTTGTAGACAGTGGATTTTGTCTTTTAGACAGAAACATTTTGAAGATTATTGTTATTTTTTGTGTGACAGATGCACCTCAAAGATGCTGTTCCCTCTGGGCCAGGTTACTGACAAACGTAAACAGTCCTATGTCACAGTTCAAATCAGACAGTTAGACAATATCATTCGGTTTCTTGTCCAATAACAAATAAATTGGTTCTCTGCTGTATGTCGTTGGAAAGCTGTCACTACACAAGGTAGACCATCCTCCACCACTTTCAACTATTCCAAGTGAACTGTTTTTTTTTGTTTTTTCCTTGTTTTTCTCTCCTTTTCCTATTATTTTGAGAAAGTCACCCGGCAAACAGTAATGAGAGATGTACTGTGTCGTTGCCTCTGGGTAAATGAGCGGCCCGTTGAGATGAGGGCAAACAGGCGTACCACCTCCCTCCCTCCCTTACGAAGTATAGGGGATGTTCTCTGTATAGACCGGTAGTGGCATCCAAAATAGGAATTTCCAAGTCACCGGGCTACAGACCTACTGACGGTTCACTGGAGGACCCCTCCAAAATATTGGAGAATATATAAGGGTAAATAATAAGATCGATGAAGTTTATATCGTGGGCGTACAAGGAAAATCAGCTAAGTCCAAATACTTCTAGCTGCATTTAATGGATTTTCTCAGACATCAAACATTCCACATAGGACTTAATATGAAACCATAGTGTCATTTCAAGCTGTTCAGTGAATATTTTGGACCTGGAGAGTTTTTAAAATGAAGAAGAAAGCAGTTTCGCACTTGTTAATGGTAAAATATGCATTTTAACAAAAATGGACTTAGCTGATTTTCCTTGTACGCCGACGATATATAAAAGAATGTAATGAACAAATGAAAACCTTGGAGAGATGGAGTTGGCCAACTGAAAAATAATAAGAAATGACAAAACATAAGATAAATAAAAAATATAACTTAACTTCGAATTCGGAATGATAAATATAACGATTAACTTAAAAATAAAAGTTCAAAAAATTGGTAAAATAATAACGTTGTGATTTTGATGCCTTCTACGCCGCTCTGAGATGAGGAGGGGGCTGCTAACCGTTGAAATGATGGACGTGATGGGATGCACCGACTGGTGATGGTTGAGCAGGCAGATAGATATACATATGGGCGGGTTGGCTGGAAAGTGGTGTTTATCCAAAATTGGAATTTTTCAGGAGAGCCTATTTTAAAGTTATCACCACTCTATAAATCCAGAGTTTCTTTTTTTTAGGGTTATTTTTGGACTAAAAATACAATTTAAATGTATACTTTCGCTCATAGTGCAAAAATCATTTTTACAAATTTGCTAAGTATTTTAAAATTTAAAATGTCATATCAAAATATTTTCTGAAAACAGCACTTTTAACCAATATTTCATAAAATATAAAATTGGGAAGGGAATGAGATTGAATACAAGTTGAAATATTGCAATAACTTTCGTTGTATTATTTATACATCCTAGGTAATGGTTTTTAAAATAATTCAAAAAGTAACAATTTCTGGATTCACCATGCCTTTAGTCTTCGTCACAAATTTCGTAAACCCGGAATTTATTTGCTCTTCGGGCTTCACCCATAACTTGGTACCAGTCCTTGGGAATGTAAATAGTTCTTTTCTTGCTGGCAGTTTCAACACATCCAAAGTCGCCATCATTAGGTAGGTGTGAGTGACCTGATACCAAAAAAATGTGTTCAATGGTTTCGATGATGTTATCATTAGACTGTACAAAACGCAGAAGCGCGAAGGCTACGTTTCGATTTCGGTTCTGTCCCGTACAAGAATCTGAATAAATCACAATGTGCTTTATAGATGGCTTCGAACACAATACTTGTTTTTTTGTGACCTACACCACTTGGCAGCCAACCCGCCCATATGTTTGATGCGGTGACTCCTAGCAGGGTACGGAGCGGCTTAAGGCCTACTTTGGTAAATATTGAGGGGGAATAGAATTAGTGGGGAGGAGTCTGTTAGCAGGTCCGACTTCAGTCCAAAATAAACAATATAATAATAAAAATAGTAAAATGGAAGAAAAGGTCGAAATTTCCAAATAATGCCGAAACACTATCAGTCAGAAATTTGATTTTGAGTTATCAAAAACGTTTTATATTTCCGATCCCCTGATTTCAAAAATGAAAAAAATAAAATTCTATCGGTGTGTGTTTATCTGTGTACACCTTCAATAAGAACATCTTAACTGATATACAATTAACTATATGTACCCGGCTTAACATACGCCACCAGCATCATATCTTAATGGTTATTAATATTAAATCAAAATTACAGCGATAGCAGCGCCCGTTCATCCAGTCGTGCTAACCAGAATCTACCTACTCGATGCTAGCGTCATAAAAACATAGCTGAAACAGAGGAGTAATTATACGGGCAACATACCTACGTGTTTTATACATATGGATATAGGGCGCCGATAGCTCAGTGGTATGCGTACGATGTCAGGTACTCATTAAAGACCCCTATTCTAGGTGAATAAACATTTAGAATTGGCAAAATTTAGGACTCCCACAGTAGAGTTGGGCTCATGTCCACCAGTGTGACGAAAGAGCGCTCTGGTAGTAGGCGATATGAATTCGTAGTTAAAGCCCGGGCTTGAGTCAAAATAACTACCTAACTACATATGGATAGAAGTGTGAATCAAAGGTACCTGATGTGAAGGGAACATCTTTCATCCCTTGAGATGGTTCGGCAGGTTCAAGGTTCAAGGTCAACGATAACAAATGTACCTTCAGGGTGCGTCGTGCAGCCTGTCCTCCTGTCACTCTTTATAACACACCCCTTCGGGTTCGCTACCTTGGGTTATTAATTGACAGACGCCTGACATGAACTTAATAGACGATACAAACTCTTATTACGACTTTTAGACAACAGATCGAAACTTACATTAAGTAATAAAAGACTCATTTACAACCAATTACTGAAGCCAATATGGGCGTATGGAGCTGAACTCTGGGGCTCAACTAAACCTTCGAATTCTTATAGAATCCAAACCCTACAATCCCGTATCCTTCGTATAATGACAAACGCTCCATTCTACGTCTCTAATGCTACCCTTCACAATGACCTACAGATTCCCTTTGTGAGGGATGTAATTAAATCCCGCTAAAGAAAATTCTATTCTACCCTTTCACCCCCCCCCCCCCCCCCCCCTTTCACCCTATTCCTTTAGTCGGCAGACTTGCGACAAGAACCCTTCCTAATGTTCATGTTCGGAGACTGAGGCGGCAATGGCCTCGAGACCTACTAGTGGATTGAAGACTAATCATCTGCAAACGTTTTATGTTTCTTTTTTATCTAACTATTTTTTTTTTATATAACAATTTTAATTTCTCTTTCTCACCTGTAATAACAAGATAATGGAGTGTCTTTATTGAATGATTTCTCTTTCTACATCCCAAACATTTATTTATTATGTATCACATTTGCTTATTATATATAGTTGTAAATACAAAATGAATAAAAAAATAAATAAATAAAAAAAGATACCAGGTTATGGTACCCCATAAATGGCTTTTCACTAACAAAACTGTGTAACGTTATTCTAACCGGGTTATGCATAATTTATCAGGAAGTTGATGAATTTTAATATATCTTCGTATATTTTATACATAACTCGACCTCTCCTTCGCAGATAACTTTCCCTGGAAAAAAAAACATGAAAAACTCCACCGGAAATAAGTTTCCTTTTAATTATAATTGACAGGGTTAGAATCAAAGTGGTTTAAGTTACCTTTTTAAAACTTTGAAGTGTTGTACTTAACTGATTTAAAAAATCTATAATTTATCGAAACCGGAAATATTTTGTCTTCTGCTTCTATGGTGAAAGTTGATGTTAGCAAACCATTAAATTGAATAAAAATCCCAGTTCATGTCACAAAATGGAATAATTGATTTGCCACTAGATCTCATCACTGGCTAGGATTTCACTTGCACAACTTTTTTCGTAAACAGAACTATCATTTTTGCACCCGATTATGCACTCAACGAAAAATTTTCAAAAATGTCACTTGGACCATTTTGATTCGAACCCCGTCAATTATGAACAAAGCACGGCTGGATTGGTAAGTGGAGTTGGAAAGGAGAAGACTATTTCTGCGTTCTTAATATGTTTGTTTTTGTCTGTGATTTGCCTGGGCATGCATTCAGGTGCTCTGGGGCATATGGTCTTTCGCCAACAGAAGTGAAATTTGGCATGGAAACATAGTAAAGTAGCCAGAAGACAAAAGTTTTGAAAAATCCAGTGTTGAAAATATGTGGAAATAGGCGGCATGTATCAAAAATATAAATATTCAAAAACAATCATTTTTTCAACTTCGGCACTACAGCCCCGTTCGAGCCTTGGCTTTCTCCACCTCTTAGATTCCTGTCCAGAGCCGGAGTTCTCCAGTTTTGCCGAAGATTGAGTTCACCCATCTCTTCCTGGATCTTCCTTGACCTCTGTTTCAGGTAGTCAGCCTCCGGTATCCTCTGCACATCGTAGCCTCGCCTTTTATCCTTTCCTACAATGGGCTGCCAGAACTTCGCAGCGACCTTGGCATTATTCTTGATTTTAAACATGCCGTCTTCCGGCGATTCTCCACAGAAACTTTCTCTCGAATCTCGTCTGCCCTAGTCGTCCATGTCTCTGCCCCATATATCAGGACAGGTTTCTTCAGGATTTTGTAGAGGTGGATTTCTGTTCACCAAGCAAACAGAACAGGACAGTTACTGTCCTGAAGGAACAACAAACAGGACAGTTACTGTCCTGAAGTGACGCTGGAGTCCATAGCAGCAACTCTTGTGTCTATCTCCTCTCTCATCTTATTGTCGAACCTCATCTATGAGCCCATCCTCGGACATCCTGGATGGATTCTGCCTGGTTCTGCCTTACTCCTCTACCTACCGCCATTGTCTTAATCTCGTTCACGTGCAGTTAAACTTCTTCGCTTGCATTCTCCAAGTCCCACTTGTTCCTCGCAATGATTTCTATATCACCTTCATAGGACAGATAATGCAAAAAAAAATGTTGAGAGGCTCGAGGCTACAACAGACTGTGTACATACAGTCACTTAGATGTAACAATGGTTTGGAGAGGCTCGAGGCTACAACAGACTGTGTACATACAGTTACTTAGATGTAACAATGGTTTTGAGAGGCTCGAGGCTACAACAGACTGTGTACATACAGTCACTTAGATGTAACAATGGTTTTGAGAGGCTCGAGGCTACAACAGACTGTGTACATACAGTTACTTAGATGTAACAATGGTTTTGAGAGGCTCGAGGCTACAATAGACTGTTTACATACAGTTACTTAGATATAACAATGGTTTGGAGAGGCTCGAGGATACAACAGACTGTGTACATACAGTTACTTAGATGTAACAATGGTTTGCAATATTCTAAAAGCCCGAAGAAGACAAAATATTCACAAACGCGAACAAAAATGGAAAAAAAAAATAATACAAAAACACAAGTTGTAAGACAAGTTAGAAGGGGCTGAGACATTGTTTTTTTTCTCTAAACAAAGCTTGTTTTCACTCTTTAAGTACATTGTAAACGTTATTTTTTTTTACGACTTCATGGGTATAGTTAGTTCATTTTTGTGACTCATGCCCGGGCTTTTAACTACGAGGTCATATCGTCTATTACCAGAGGTTTACGTGAAACTAACAAACCGCTACGTACATAGAATTTTCACTTCTAATGAAAATTTTGAAGAATCAACTTAACTTTCTCAAGGTTCAAGTAAAGGTTTAAAAATCTCTAGTTATAATATTTAAAAAAAAATAAAAGTATATATTTACAACTGTATAAATAATATAAACAACAAAAAAATGTAAAATATGACATTGTCAAAATGTCAAGAGTGGAGAAAACACCCAGTGGTGACACTCCCTAGGCACTGAGATGCACTCATTTATAATTAGTTACGTTCACTACTGCTACTAAAGACGTCTCCAGGTCATTGGCTCTTCAGGCGTCGTTGAGGAAGTGTTGCAGAATGAAGAGCACAGACAACAGGATTACTGTGGGAACTTAGGGAGGAAAATAACTTTTTGTACCTTGATTTAGCTACTTCGGTGACGTAGGAAAATGTTGAGTTCAGTATGGAACGTAGTAAGGAGCATTGGCTATTGTATGAAGGATTTTTGTATCCGCTGAAGATTGGAAGCCTTGGCAAAACTCCAGAGTTCAAGTCCACATCGGTTTCAGCCCTGAGTAAGAGGTTTTATTTTCAAAGTTAATTTAGATCCTTTGTCTAGTCGCTTTAGTAAGTTTGCTGAGTCTGATCATTTCTTGTCTTTATTGTCTCATGTAAGTGTTCCTTGTCAGTCGCTTGTCAACTAGAAGGCCTAGATAGCGGGCATCCTTCTTAAAAGAATGGGATTATTGTTAAGGTATACAGGAGGCCAGGGATTTAATAAGTAAAATTTTTTGTCTGCATATTTCACAGCTATACAAAGTATAGGGGAAGTTCTGTAATCGGTCAAAATTTCAATGTTCAGTTTTTACCTGAATTTTATGTTTTTCAACATCTTGATTCCATAATTGAAAAAAAAAATTGCTGTCAGCCCGTGTAGTTTAGGTTTTATGACTCATGCCCGGGCTTTAACTACGAGGTCATATCGCCTACTACCAGAGCGCTCTTTCGTCACTCTGGTGGACATGAGCCCGACTCTACTGTGGGAGTCCTAAATTTTGCCTACCCTAAATTTTTATTCATCTAGGGCAGGGGTCTTTAACGAGTACCTGACATCGTACAGGCTCGGGACCATCGCTTAACGTCCCATCCGAAGGACGGCGTGCTTAAGTTTATTTGACCTCCCAGATAAATTAAACTAAGGGCCTCGGTCGGGCTACGAACCCACGACCTTGAGCTCAGAAGTAAAGCACGCATACCACTGAGCTACCAGCGCCCTGTACGAATATTATATAAAAATAATATTTTCGTTTTAAGGTAATATATAAAATATATAATCAGTTCATTTGGGTTACATTTTTATTTTTGATTATAAATAAAAAAAATTTCTTTTTTTTCACTTGCTACTACTGTGTGTCAAAATTATTATAATTGTAAAAATTATTTTACTATCAAAAAAATATATATGACGTAGCCATTACAGGACTTTCTTATACCAACCACGCTTACAGATCACTCTCTCTCCCCCTTCTCATAATAATATCATACTGGCATTACTGAGTACAGTAGAACCTCTTTAAGTCGAACCTCGATAAGTCGAAAACCTCCAAAACTCGATTAAAAAATGTTTTGTTCCTTTCCCTTCAAGCCCCAAAACCTCCATTACTCGAAATCTCAACCCTCTATTAGTCGAAATAATAAGTGAGTCCCTACAAGCCTTTTTGGTACATATTTTCCCTCTATAACTCGAAAAAATAAATTGGACCTCTGTATCTCGTACATAGCAATGTTTTATTTTACAACCTTTACTACTCGATTATTTGAAACTTATTACCTCTATAGCTCGAAGAAAAATAAGTTACCGACTTTAAGAATTTGCCGACAATGTACAACATTGTTTCTTAGACAACAATTTAGGAGTATACAATAAATGGGATTACCAATTATCTAAAGCAAAAAAAATTACTGACTTTTTTTAATACCTACATATACTACGTATTTTTTATTTTAAGGATGTTTTGAAATAATGTTGATTTATAATAAATATAATTATGTTTGTTACCTCTGTAACTTTAATTTTTATTTATTTCACCTCTCTAACTCAAAATTAGTTAGAATGAATCTTAACCTCTACAAGTCGAATCAAAATCAGCCTGTCGAAATCCTCCATAAGTCGAAACCTCTATAACTCGAATTTTTTGGCGTCTCCCCTGATGTTCGACTTATAGAGGTTCTATTGTATATGAAAGTGATGAGTTGGCTTCAGTGGTATTTTTTTATTTGTACAGCGTAATTCTGAGAATGACTTTCTTATACCCAGTAATGCCAGTATGATATTATTTTGAGAAGGAGGGGGGGGAGAGAGACTGATTCTGTAGCAAGGGTGGCAGAAGAAAGTCCTGTAATGGCCACGTCACATAGATTTTACTCTTTTCTTCTTTTATATTATTCATAAAAACTACTAATAATAAAACAATATTTTTAATTCGTTGCTATGCCATAAAATTTAATTTTTTTTTTTTTTTTTTGCTTTATGTACGGTGCATATTAGTCACTTATTGTTAGATATATATTCCTTATAGACATTTAGTTTACATTATTCGGACGGCTATAACTTTTGTCGTATTGATCCTATCTCAAATCTGAGGACTTATAAGAGATTGAAAATTCAAAAAGAAACATTGTTGGTAGGAATCAATTTTTCGATAGGATTAACAATTTCCGGGCGAATCAAGGAAACATCTGTATCTCGAAAAACCGGACGAACTTGGTAAAATCGTATTTCATGGAAAATATTTAATTCAGTTTTCTTAACAATTTTTAATTGTAAAGATTTTTATATCGGCCAATATCTAACAGATCTAAGTTAACACATTTGACCGCTGAATTCTAAATTTGAAGTTCACAGGGACAATCTTTTGTGCAGTAGAGAGCACACGACTTTCCAGTCACACAGTCGCACATCGCGAAAATTATCTTACCATATTCATTGGACCTTGAATCGTGAAAATTAGTTGAAACCTCGATCTCGCATTTTCGCACGATTACAATACTTCCTTATACTATATACATACTTCCTTATACTATATACATACTTCCTTATACTATATACATACTTCCTTATACTATATACATACTTCCTTATACTATATACATACTTCCTTATACTATATACATACTTCCTTATACTATATACATACTTCCTTATACTATATACATACTTCCTTATACTATATACATTCTTCCTTATACTATATACATACTTCCTTATCGAACAGGCTTGGGACATTGCTTAACGTCTCATCCGAACAAAGTTTTCCCACCTCCCTGATAAAAAAAATTCAGGACCTCAGTCGGATTTCTTGAGCTGATTAAGCAAGCACGCATACCACTGAGCTACCGGCGCCCTTGAAAAATATTTTCAAATATATTTTATTTTTGAAAACAGAGGTCGGAAAACATGGAATTCCGTTGAAAACTCAGCATAGAATTTCTGACCTATTATATTCACTAGGTCACGGTTTATTCATTATCTTTTATTACTTATATACTAATTTACATAGTATATTTCTCTGGGGTTATTCTTTTCTGGATTCACATATAAAATTTCATGTCGATATATTCATTCTATCGAAAGTTATCATGTTCACAGACAGACACCTTTTTTTTTTTATATTTGGAATCTAAAGCATAAAATTCGCATGGAAATATTGACCAATTATAACCTATAATTTGTATAGCTGGGGAGTAGAACTAATCCGCGTAAATCCCTTGAAACCTCGATCTCAGATTTTCGCACAATTACAACACTTCCTTATATTATATCAAAGTAAAAATTATTTTGCAAAAAATAAATTATATTTTGAATGGAATCTACTGAAAATCACTTGTTTTTTGTATATTTAAGAACTATTTGAATAAGGAAAAACAAACGCTAACGTGGCAACACTGGTGTTAGTTGGCCTTGTTTAACACATCTGAATTAGAAGTCAGATTTAAATCATATATTTACTATTACTTCAGTTTCATTATAAATTTTTTTGAAATTGGGTACCAATAACAATATTATATGTATAACAAGAATGTGGAAAGTTATGTCATCTGTCAGAAATTCTAATTTTTCCAGCCCCGACTCAAAAAACACCCGGAAAAAAAAAGCCCTAACTCCAAAAATGAAAAAACAAATTACTAACTATGTCTAACTCTCGATGGAATGAATTTACAGACACAAAATTTTATATGTGTACTCAGCATAAGGACGACACCTATTGATTTTCAGTGAAATCGGCTTAATCGGAAGGGGGGTATCACAGGACGGGGGCTGATTCACCGACCACTATTTTCTCGTTTTGTATCACCATTTATCTGTTTCCATCACTATTGACCTGGGGAGGAACTCTTTTAGTTTTGTCTTCCAGCTAATTAATGTTACATGGGGCATTTACATAACTTGTTGTCATGGAAGTGGGTTGAGTAATGAGTACAAATTTTGAATATAAGCATTTATAAGCACCCAAAACAATGATCATACTTTGAAATATCGGGTACTTCATCAGCACGAATTAATCAATTATTTTAAATTAAAATAAGGAATATTGGAAAGACGTGCAAAATATATAATTCGCAAGACTAATTGAGGCCTTTAGTGCAATAACGGACTAAGTCACACATTTAGTATTTGAGTTAATGACACTAATAGCAATCATACACCATAAAGTTCAATGCAAAAACGGTCTAAGCCACTTTTACATTATATTCACTGGATGGCAGCACCTAAACCGTTATTGTATTTAAAACTTTTAAATATTTCTAGGAGCAAGAATGGACTAAACGGGTTAGACCATTTTTGCTTACTTTAGTCACGGAAATGTTGTTCCTAAAAAACAACCAATAAAGAATATAGGTAGTCTTTGTGGAACCATTCCTTCGTTTTATTGTCTGAAATTTATTACACTTGTAGCAATCATCTTCACGATTAAAAAATTGATCATAAATTTTTGGTCAATGGACATTCGTATTTGCCATGCGACCAGGAATTCGGTCTTGTTGAAAAACAGAAAAAAAAAATGTTTCCAAACATTTCTATTCCAGAGGTCTGAAATAATGTTATTTTGGCGGCACACAAAAAAAAAAAAAAAAACTTTAAAATTATTTGTATGGATAAAAACCGTTTCTTTTCGACAAAAAAAAAGTGGAAAACAATATCACGAACAGAAAAATTAGCGTTGGTAAGTTTAAAGTGGAATGGTTGAAAATTCAATGTCTAAGAGTTTCTTATGAAACGCCATTTAAAATATTTCACAAATATTCAAACAAAGAATCACTCACTTTAGCGAACTTAAAGTAGAAAAACCAAACACCACACTCATCAAAAATGGAACCTTACTTTTCCCGAATGGAAACAGCCTTAAGGCCTTGGTTGACCAATGTTCAAATTGATGTTGATAAAATAAGTACCTTCAGTAGATTTCTCTAGTGTCGAAGAATGTTAATAAACTTTTGAAACAAAATATTATATATATATATATTGTGATGTAAACAACAATCACCTTGATTACGGAACATTTTTTTTATGAATATTAAAAGACACAATAAAAAAAGGTAATTTTTTTTATTATAATATAATATATATCAAGGTTTAAAAAAAAAAACAAGGGACATAAAAAAATGAAATGTAAAAAACAGCTGTGAAAAAAATAGAGAGGAGTCGGGAGCTTGCTCTGGAACAGTGCACTTAAAGTTGAGATGTTTGTTTTTAGTGAGGTTGAACAATTATATGAAAGTTGACTAAAGGTGAGATTGAGATGTGAAGAGTTGTCGAGGTCTGCATTGTGTGGTAGAGACGTCAAGAGGGGACATTTGATCATTTATTTTTAAAATGCTCAAACGAAAAGAAAAAAAAGAATAGTTTTAAGTATTTAGTTTTATGATTTTGTTCTTTTGGTTTGTTTTGTTCAATGTTTAGTTTTTTTTTTAAATTAAAATATGTAAATAAAGAAAATAACCCCATTATTTGTCCTTTTAAAATTCTATTCGTGGTAGAGGCGTCGAGAAGGTACAATTAATAATATATATATTTTTCAATATGCCCAAATAAAAAAAAAGAAATAGTTTTTTAAGTATTAATTTAATGTTTTTGTGCCATTGTAAATTTTTGTTTTGTTTGTTCAAATGTTAAGTTTTTTTAAAATTTAAATATGTAAATATAGATAATAACCCAATTATTTGTCCTCTTCAAATTCTATTCTATTCATCTTCCTGTTGGTCCAATAATATCATTTAAAAAACCTTTGGATTAGAATTAATATTATTTAAAATTATTAAAAAACTGGCATCTCTTTATAAATCCAAGTGTAAAGTTTGTTAAATAACATTTTTTTTTTGTATACGTGTACTTTCTTAAAAATTGCATGTCATAAATTATTGATAATATTTTTTTAGGGCCATTTTCGAAAAACTACTGTAGAAATCAAAATTTAAATAAAGAAAAGAGATCAAATTTCTACAGGAAATGTGGTAATTCTTATTGTTTATTATTATTTATTAATCTTTTAATTATATCAATATATATATATATATATATATATTGTAATAATTAAAAATAATACAAATTTCTTCTTATATTATTGTTAAAGGGACCATCCACAATACAAAAACAAATCGATGTAAAAATGGATAACCCACATTAAAATAAAAAATCGCAGTGATTTAAAAATAAATTAATCCAATATTTAAAAGTTCTGCTTTACGTAATATAGTATGCTGAAAATAACAATTGTAACATTCTTGGTTTTTGAAGAATCTTCTAATAAAAAATAGCCTTCGTTATTTTCTCATATATCTCAATATTAATATTTTGGGGTTAGTCCATTATTGTTCTGAAGGCCTCATTTTGGGGTTAGTCCTTTATTGCGCTGGAGGCCTCATTTTGGGGTTAGTCCATTATTGCGCTGAAGGCCTCATTTTGGGGTTCGTCCATTATTGCGCTGAAGGACTCATTTTGGGGTTAGTCCATTATGGCGCTGAAGGCCTCAATTTGAAGTGACTATGTTGAGATTGTAAACAACCAGACAAATTAGCATATCATACCACAAAAAAACGTTATAATATAAATTCGATTATGATAATGGCCAAATTCTGAAAAGTGAGAACATAAATATACCTAGAAATGTTATTGTATTGGTTTGCATTACCAAAAATATGCAAAATACAATCAGTTTTAAGACAGGGAAAGTTGATAATTATTATGCAGGCAAAGAAATAATATTAAAATACAATAGTACTATCGATATTAATAAAACAGAAAATCAAAAACAAAAAGTAAACTAAAGAGAATTGAATAGAAAAAAATTGTTTACTAAAAATAATATATAAAAGTATTAAGTTGTCGCTCTCGCTCAAGAAACAATCGATCCTTTTGGCTAAAAATCAATAGTTGACTTACAATAAGGGTTCTGAATCCTCATACTAAATGTTTTCGATATATTCATTACATCGGTATTATTAGGGTTTTTTAAGTCGATTCCTCATCTTCTCATCCTACACCATCTTTCGACCGATTTGGCTGATAATTAATATGTGGGTCCCATTTAGGGGTTTGAATTTAAATATAAAATTTCACATCGACAGTTATTAGGATTTTGGAGTTAAGCCTCCCACTGATTCCTCCTCCCCTTCTGCTGAAAAAATTTAAATGTGTCGTTCTTATGAAGGCTCAAGAGGATGTGAGTTTAGGGGAAAAGTGGAAACTTAGTTGATTAGAAATAATTCGATATATTGGTGGGATAGAGGCCATCGTGTAAGCCGCCCAACAAACAGGCACCCAACAAACAGGCGCCCAACAAACAGGCGCCCAACAAACAGGCGCCCAACAAGCAGGCGCCCAACAAACAGATATCTCCTAATGTTTTTGTTGTATATAAATATTTACTAGAAATTGTGTCTACTTAAAAAATATAAATATATTTTTGCTATTATTATATTTTTTTAATTAAAAACCGCCAAAAAACATTTGTTTTTTAAAATTTATTGTCAATTATCTGCAAAGTATTATTATTTTAAATACCTTGACTGGAAGTAAATCCGGACAGGAGGAGGCACATGAAGAAAATGAAGATATGAGGAGGCGGCATAATATTACGAAGACGAACTTGGAACGAGCTAGAGACGAAATTTGGGGGGGGCCGGATTCCAGCCCTGGCGCGTCGCGACTGTTTAGTGTAGGATGAGACGAGAGTTCCGGGGGGAGGGTTGGGAGGCGCCCGCGCAACTTGGATCTAGCGCGCGGCACCCTCCTCCCAATGTGGCTGGACAAGAGGGCCTGTATCCGGTACCAGAAGCAGCCTCCTCAATTACCTCCCCATTCAGGGCAAACAGCTCTTCAGCTCGGAACCAGAGTGAGGACAAGAACTTGGATCTCGCGCACGGCACCCTCTTACCAATGTGGCTGGTCAAAAGGGCCATCCGCAGATTCCGCTGAAAATTAATAAGTGTCGTTGATATACGGTTTTGAATTGACATATGAAATTGTGTGTCGATACATTCATTCTATCGGGAGTTATCGTGTTCATAGATCACACTTACGCACACACACACCTAAACATAGAATTTTTTTTATATTTACTGTATACTTTGTATAGCTGGGGAAGTGAATCACTGGCAAAATACTTCCCCAGCGCGAAATAATTAAGTTATCGCTATTACTCTAAAACCAATTAACCGACATAGCTCAAAAATTAGGTTTATTTATAATTAACATTTTCGGGTGCAACATGACCGAGAGATGTTGTGCTGAAATCGCACAGAGAGGTGGAGTCAAAACCAGTGACTTTCCTCCACTGAAGATATATATAATATATACCACCTTTCCTCCATTGAAGATATATATAATATATACCACCTTTCCTCCACTGAAGATATATATAATATATACCACCTTTCCTCCACTGAAGATATATATAATATATACCACCTTTCCTCCATTGAAGATATATATAATATATAATATAAGATATATATAATATATATTATATATATCTTCAGTGGAGGAAAGTTACTGGTTTTGGCTCCACCTCTCTGTGCGATTTCAGCACACCATCTCTCAGTTAACCCGATTTAATATCCATGTTGATAGTCAGTGATAGTGGTTAATTGACAATAACACGTGACCCAGGTATTAGATGAGATGAACCTGCTATCCTGATTTTGAGTCCCTCAGCCATGTTGTCTCCCAGTTAGAGACTCCAGCTAATAAACTCAAATTAATTCCAAGTAGCTTCTCTAACTCCTATCTTATCATAGCCAAGTTTAGCTAACATTTCTAGAGGCGCCGATAGCTCAGTGGTATGCAAGGCCGGCCCTACCTAATGGCGAGATAGGAGCTGGGTCGGAGAGGCGCCGATAGCTCAGTGCTATGCAGGGCCGGCCCTACCTAATGGCGAGATAGGCGCCAGGTCGGAGAGGCGCCGGTTGCTCAGTGGTATGCAAGGCCGGCCCTACCTAATGGCGAGATAGGCGCTGGGTCGGAGAGGCGCCGATAGCTCAGTGGTATGCAAGGCCAGCCCTACCTAATGGCGAGATAGGCGCCGGGTTCGGAGAGGCGCCGATAGTCAACTACAAGCTCTTCTTTTTCAAGAAGACGGACAGCCCGAACTGCCCGTGCGGCGGCGTCGAATCTGCAGAACAAGTAGTTCTCGAATGCCCACTGTACGACAGGCTTAGGGTGGAGTTGATACCCCGGACAGGATCGATCGTACTTGGGACTGAACCCGCGGAAGCTGATGAGTGAGACTGATTACCCAGAGTTTGGTCGATACGTCGCCTCCTGGATGGTAAAGAAAGCAGTATAGCGTGGTTCCGGGGATGACCGAAGGTTTCTGGTTACATGGCCCACCTGCGACCATCCTCGGCGCGACGCTCAGCCAAGAGTTCTCTCGGGAAACGCCGATAAGGTAGGTTGGGAGACCCGGGCAGACGCCCCGGCGATTGGCGGGTTCTACAGCCGGCCGTAGCACCAATAAAGTAATAAATAAATGAGAAAATTATATTGTGCCCTTATTCCCACCTACGCGGCGGACGGGTGTTGTTGAGCCTCCTTCAGGGGCCACCCGTACACCCGAAAGAAAAAAGAGCTGATGAGAGTTGATCACTGAACACTACCCGCGACCAGTTGTGAATTACATAATCATTGGATGACCTCGTCATCATTGACAGTTTATTGGAGTCATGTAAGAACTTGATGGTGTGATGTAATAGTGGAAAGGGAACACGGAGGTGCGAACTTTACAACATCCACTTTGTCCTGCGGAGTTTGTCTTCATCATGCTCCAAGGTGGCTGCATTAAGATAGCCGCCGCCAGTTGGTATGGTTTCACCGAAAAAAAAATTAAGGTCGGGTGTCTCAACAAAGATAAAGTAAAAACCATTTACTACTACTACGACAGCAGTGATATAATGAAGGCAACCTGTGAGTCGGCTAGCACAAAATAATAGAAAATATATGATATTATGTTTTTATTTTGAAACCTGTGAAACAGAATTTGTCGTCTTACGATGATAAACGGACGAAGAGGAAGTGTGAGGACTTTGTTTGACAGAGAAGAGAGGTGGATCAGGAGTCAGCTAACGATTCTTCTGTAGAGAATTGGTTCGCGGCGAACCGAACCAATTCTCTACAGAAGAATCGTTAGCTGACTCCTGATCCACCTCTCTTCTCTGTCAAACAAAGTCCTCACACTTCCTCTTCGTCCGTTTATCCTCGTAAGACGACAAATTCTGTTTCACAGGTTTCAAAATAAAAACATAATATCATATATTTTCTATTATTTTGTGCTAGCCGACTCACAGGTTGCCTTCATTATATCATTGCTGTCTGATACAACTTTTTTTATACATAATAATTAAAAAGGTAAAATGAATAAATAAAATAAAACTAAATATATATATATATATATATATATATACATACAATAAATTTCCTTCAGTATTTATATAAGAAGAAAAGTAGATCAATTTATATACATTGCTCTTTCGTCGCTCTGGTAGACATGTGCCTGACTCTACTGTGTGAGTCCTAAATTTTTCCTACCCCAAATTAAAAAAAAAAAAAAAAAATCGGAATAAGGACTTATAGGGAACATCCTCCCAAATCGCTTCCAAGGGAGCGTGTTTGATGAAAATATGATGGTGTTTCTGAAGGTCGTCCGAGTCTACCCAAAAAGATGATTTCTATAGAATTGGCTAAAAGGATAATAAAACCCCCTTCACGCATTTTTGCAGTTGATTTCGGCTACTGCTTTTATGGGAAGCCCATAGATTATTTATCTTTCTGGCCAAGTCTGGATATTATTTTCCGGGTGGGGACTTCTATTATTGTGCAGAGATGGCTCCGCCTATAAGCCCCGATGCCTCTCAAGTGTGAACTGTGAAGAACGGGGGAGAAGGTTGATGGATAGACCTTGGTATGGTCTCATCCCGCCCCCATCTCAGCAAACAACAAACATTTACCCACCGTCTTCACTAAATTACCGATTTTATTTTGTACACATTATATACTCACTCTGCCCGTCTCCCCTCCCCCATTTTCAAATTACGATGTTGCCCTATTTTTCAGCATTTCCTTTAGGGCCTGGCCTTGTTTTCCTCGGACTTGGGACGCTAGCAGAGCAAGCACATGCTTGAAAATGTGTATTTTTTTTTCTTTTTCATCTTTCAATAATCCTCTTGTTATTTTCCCTGAATTGCATGTTCTAAAACTCCCAGTCTAGAACTCCGCACAAGCGATGCCATTCGTATAATTATTTCATCATTTAACCTCCTGGGTAGAAACCTGCCTGAGACCATTGACATCAAACTCTCTGCTTCCTCCACCTCCAGGTATTATCCCCGAGGTCAAGTTAAAGCATATTTTCAAGTCACGACCAAGGTGGTTTTGTCATTTTATTCTCCGTTCTATAAACATTGTTTTTTTGTCTCTCTATAATTGTATCCATTTCACACTATCGATTGTGTATATATATATATACACATTTTTTTAATCTGAATGAACCTAGTAAATGTGAATTAGTAGTATGTATTTTAATTGTTAGATGGCTAAGTATATAACAGGATTGACTTTCACATTCATTCATATTTAAGATGTTCATATGAATGGTTTCTTGTTTTGTTTTTTTGTTTGTTATTTTTTTGTTGTCAACTGCGTCTCTAATAATAAACAGTTTTTTGTTTCTTTTCTATAGAAAGTGGTGAACCTTGAGTTTTTTCTATAGATTTTGTTTTGAAATAATTTAATTTTATTATTAAAAGTTTAATTTATGTATATATATACTACATATTACATTTCTACGTACTGCATCAACAGGTATGTTCCCATAATCTTTTCATTTGTAATTCCGATTTGAGGCATGTGAACCCACCTCTCAGTGTGTGAGGCCCGGGAACCCAGGTGAGGGATGTGAACCCTCCTGACAGAGTGTGTGAGGCCCGGGAAACCAGGTGAGGGATGTGAATCCTCCTGACAGAGTGTGTGAGGCCCGGGAAACCAGGTGAGGGATGTGAACCCTCCTTACAGAGTGTGTAAGCCCCGGGAACCTAGGTAAGGGATGTAAACCCTCCTGACAGAGTGTGTGAGGCCCGGGAACCCATGTGAGGGATGTGAACCCTCCTTACAGAGTGTGTAAGCCCCGGGAACCTAGGTAAGGGATGTGAACCCTCCTTACAGAGTGTGTAAGCCCCGGGAACCTAGGTAAGGGATGTGAACCCTCCGTACAGAGTGTGTAAGCCCCAGGAACCCATGTGAGGGATGTGAACCCTCCGTACAGAGTGTGTAAGCCCCAGGAACCCATGTGAGGGATGTGAACCCTCCGTACAGAGTGTGTAAGCCCCAGGAACCCATGTGAGGGATGTGAACCCTCCGTACAGAGTGTGTAAGCCCCAGGAACCCATGTGAGGGATGTGAACCCTCCGTACAGAGTGTGTAAGCCTCAGGAACCCATGTGAGGGATGTGAACCCTCCGTACAGAGTGTGTAAGCCCCAGGAACCCATGTGAGGGATGTGAACCCTCCGTACAGAGTGTGTAAGCCCCAGGAACCCATGTGAGGGATGTGAACCCTCCGTACAGAGTGTGTAAGCCCCAGGAACCCATGTGAGGGATGTGAACCCTCCTGTCAGTGTGTGAGGCCCGGGAACCCATATGAGGGATGTGAACCCTCCTGTCAGTGTGTGAGGCCCGGGGACCCATGTGAGGGATGTGAACCCTCCTTACAGAGTGTGAAAGCCCCGGGAAACTAGGTAAGGGATGTAAACCCTCCTGACAGTTTTAATTAAAGCACCGCTAGTCTCCACCCGCCCTCCACAAAGCCCTTCCACAACCTGACCATTATCTCAATGTACATACTCGTTCTTCCATCGATTGGTGTACATTCACTCTTTTCTCATCCCTATATCAATTCCAGGTAAAAGGGTGAATCACCGGCAATGTACTTCACCAGAACGAATTAATCAATTAAATGTTCGCTCCTTTCACCAAAGTCGAAAACAAACGGCCACAAAACAGTACATCGGCAGTTATTAGCGTTTTCGAGTCGAGGCCACCTCCTCTGTTTTCCCTATCATTCGGGCCCTTTCTGCTGAAAATTAATTAGTGTCGTCCTTATGGGTGAGGTTTTGAATTTATATGTGAAATTTTATGTCGATGCATCCAATCTATCGGAGACGAACAAACAAACAGATGAATGTTTAACAGGGTTTGGACCGACTTCGACCTAAGGAACCCCATCCCCTTCCCCAAAAAAATGTACAAAAAAGTACAGACAATGGTTTGAAGAAGGATGAGAGTGTGAGTTGGGTGGGAGCTCATAGATTTTTATTATAATGCCCATAGTATGGTGCGTTATTAAAATGTCAATAGTGGTGGTCATAGTGATAGTGGTAGTCCACCCAAATCCAAGAGTAATCTTCCTGTTTACCAAAGTTAGGGGGGGGGTCATGAGGTTTTATGGGGCTCGGCGCCTAGCCTTCAGAATATCTCTATCGTCTCGGGGAGGCCACTTGACTCGTCCCTTCTATCAAAACAAATATAGTAGCAAACAACAGACTCCCCCCCCCCCCCCCCCCCCCATTGCAAAAAAAACTCACTTTTTTTTATTATTATTTTATATTTGAAAAAATAACATCTCCCCTTAGCAAAAAAAAAAAAGATGTAGTCATATGAAGAACAGAAGCAAAATAACAAGGATTGTTCTAGCATTTGGTTCCTGGTTAAAGTATTTCCAGCAAGAGGAAATACATTTTTTTTCTTCCCCAGTTATACATTGAGTTTTTATAATAATTTTGTATTTTCCGACTCTCAAAATAATAATAAAAAAATTATTGTAAAAGTTATTTGTAAAAATACCCCGAGCTATACATTGAGTTGTCACAATAATTTCATATTTTCAGACTCTCAAAATAACATTTAAAAAATTATTGTAAATGTTATTTGTAAAAAAAAAAAAAAAAAAAAGCTATTGTTAAGCCATCTAACATGAAGCGTATCTGTTTCCAATTTTGTTAGCTTCTATGTTTCCGACCTTGCCCTCATTATTGACCTTAAAATTCCTTTTGTAATCGACTTCATCAAATCCCGCTTCCCTAAATTTCACTCTAATCTTTCCTTCCATGTCAATCCCGACGCCCGAATCTTGTCCTCTAGCACCCCTCCAGATAATCCCCCCCGAAGGCTGAGGCGGTGCTGGCCGAGAGACCTGCTAGTATAAGATAGCCAATATAACGATGAGTGCGGGTGGTGACCAGCTTATTCCCTCATGTATTCAGCACTTTCAGTTCTCCTTCCTTCCTTCGCGGCCTCCCTTTCCTCCATTAAGTGGGAGGAATGGAGATGGCAAAAACCGGGGGTGTTTCGGGGTCTCGAGCTGAAAGCTACCGATATAATGCACTCATTCTTGAATATTATTTTATTATACTTAATTTTAATTTTCTCATTAATTATTTTTTTATTTTAATATTTTTTTTTTATTTATTTTATATAGGAATCTACATATATTTTTTTGTACATATTGTATTTTTTTTACTTAATTATATATATTTGTACATATTGTCTTTATTGTTTTGTACATATTTCATTTAATATCATTTATTAATTGTTTTACATAGATATATTTCATTTTATTATTGTTTTCTTTTTCATTATTATTGTTTTTTTATACTATTATGGACATGTTATGGACTCATGGCTTTCAAAGCTGATTGTAAAAAAAAAACGATATATATCGTTTATTTTTTTGATTTTTATTTTATATATATATATATAGTTTATTTTTTATTTTATATATATAGTTTATTTTATTATATATATACATCTATATAATAAAAATGACTGGCTAATTTTGCTAAGCGCAAAACTCGAGAACGGCTGGACCAATTCGGCTAATTTTTTTTTTCAAATATTCGTTGAAGTCTGAGGAAGGTTCTTATGAATAGTTCTTAGCTGTTAATTCAAGGGATGGCGATCTGAGATAGATTTATCGAAGAATCGATGTTTGGGGTCGTAATGATCGATGTGTACAATGAATCGATCAAGTGAATCGATCTCAGACCCCCCAAAATCATTTACTTACCGTTTCGTTTTATTCAGTTTTTAGTGCGCGTTATTTTCTTGGTTGTTTTTAAATCTTCGCTTCTGGCAAGTTTCTCGATTTATCTTTGGTTGTTTGGTTTTCATCTTTGTCATTTACTTACTGTTTCGTTTTATTCAATTTTTACATATCTATATCTATATAATAAAAATGAATGGCTAAATTTTGCATGGGAGGGAGGGTTGTGGGGGTAGGCCTTAGTATAAAGATACCGGTAACTCATTAACTAATAGTCGGATTGTCATGGAATTTCACATGTAGTATTCTAAAAAGCCAAATTTAAAATTAGGATGTGTGAAGTCTCAAAATTTGAAGGGGGGGGGGGGGGCTAGGCCTAATATAAAGATAGTGCTGTCATTAACGGATGATCAGATTGTCATGGAATTTCACATGTAGTATTCGTAAAGGCCAAATTGAACAATACGCTACGTGACTTCACAAAAGGAAGGGGGGTTGTGGGCGTAGGCGTAAATATAAAGATACTGATAGGTCATTAACAGATTATCGGATTGTCATGGAATTTCACATGTAGTATTCTTAAAGCCCGAATTGAAAAATAGGGTGTGTGACACCTCAACATTTTGAAAGGGAGGGGGGCCTTAGCATAAAATTGTTGTAGCTCATTAACGAATGGTCGGATTGTCATGGAATTTCACATGTAGTATTCTTAAAAGACAAAAACAAAAAAAGGATATGTGACGTCTCCTAAGAACTTAATAGCTGGTTGCACGGAGTTGCAAGGCGCATACTATCTAAGGTGCCCGGCGTTCTAGTGTGGAATATAAGTGGGCTTTGAGGTACCGTTTTGACATATTTTCAGAAAAACAAATTAATACAGCTATATTGGTAGATAGGCAGCATCCAGAAACGAAGATGGTCAACCAAAGAAAGATTCAGATGTATCAGGAAAGTCCCATCCGAAGGACGACGTGCTCAAGTAATTTTTAACCAAAATGAAATGTCACCTTCCCAGGTTAACCCTCGGTAAACTCCATTCTTCAAATTTCTCGCTTTTAAACGGTTTTTAGATTTAATATTTGTTAAAACTGATGAACAACCCGGATATCTGAATCCTACACAAAAATTGAAATACAAATGTTTTTCGAAAAAAGTCGGGCTAAATACCATTCTTCAAATTTCCTGCTTTTTAACGGTTTATAGATTCAATATTTGTTAAAACTGATAGACAGATTCAGATATATCGGGAAAGTCCCATCCGAAAGACGACGTGCTCAAGGTTATTTTAACCTAAGTGAAATTTCAGCTACCCAGATTTAGATACATAACATACGACTCATTATCCTGTACCTGACATACAAAAAGGCCCTCGATCATAGCTTAAAGCCCAATCCGAAGGACGACGTGCTCAAATTTATTTTTATCTTCCCGATTAAAACATCTGACCTAAGTGACTTGGCTAGATTTCTAAATGGCGATCCTGAGCTCGGTAGACTCCATTCTTCAAATTCCTAGCTTTTAAACGGTTTTTAGATTTAATATTTGTTAAAACTGATGAACAACCCAGATATCTGAATCCTACACAAAAATTGAAATAAAAATGTTTTTCCAAATAAGTCGGGCGAAATACCATTCTTCAAATTTCCTGCTTTTTAACGGTTTATGGATTTACTATTTGTTAAAACTGATAGACAGATTAAGATATATCGGGAAAGTCCCATCCGAAGGACGACGTGCTCAAGGTTTTTCGAACCTAAATGAAATTTCAGCTACCTAGGTTTAGTTACATAACATACGACTCATTATCGAGCACCTGACATACAAAAAGGCCCTCAATCATAGCTTGGAGTCCAATCCGAAGGATGACGTGCTCAAGTTATTTTTAACGTAAATGTAATTTCAACTACCCAGGTTTAGATACATAACATACGACTCATTATCGAGTACCTGACATACAAAAAGGCCCTCGATCATAGCTTAAAGCCCAATCCGAAGGACGACGTGCTCAAATTTATTTTTATCTTCCCGATTAAAACATCTGAGCTAAGTGACTTGGCTAGATTTCTAGATGGCGATCCTGAGCTCGGTAGACTCCATTCTTCAAATTTCTAGCTTTTAAACGGTTTTTAGATTTAAGATAATGTTTGTACCTTTTTCATGAAACATTTCACAATTAAAATCTGAGGCCCTGAGATGAACAAACTGTGAGAGGAGTGTTGGGTGATGTCACGTAGTGTTGGGTGATGTCACGTCCCTATGTTTGAGCAGAACGTTTAAGGATGCCAGGAAATTTGCTAATTCAATGTTTTATTTAACGTTTTTGTGAACTTTTGTTTGTTTAAACACGTAAACAAATTGTCTCAAGAAAATTTACCTTTTTATTATTTGAAAAGTTATTTATACCCATAAAAGTGAGCAAAATTACTTACTTTTCACCCAAGTTAAGGGTGAGAATGAAACCCAACATCAACTCGACCGAAAAACCGGTCAACACGAAAAATGGACTCACGGATAACCTCAAAGCACGACTGAACAATGCAGGTCACCCAGATCAGTCGAACTCACCCCGACTAGTGAGCCAGCCGAAGAGACCCTGTCCCCCAGAAGAAGACATGGAGTTCCCAGCACTCCCGGAGTCAGCCATGCAGCTAGACGGAGAGCCCTCACCGGGGGCCAGCCACACCCAGCCCAAGCGGAACAGGTACGCAATTCATTCCACTATACCCACGCACAACACATTCGCGCCACTCGCAGCACTCATCACCGACCAACACACTAACGATACCACCCCAGACCGAAAAACAACTTAAAATTCCCCCAATTTTCCTTTGTGAAGCCGACGATTTTCAAAAAGTACTGACAGACATTAAAAGTATCACAACATCTCCCTTCGAAACAAAACAATGCTACAAAAAAATTAAAATATCCCTTATGACATCTGAAGACTTTAGGAAACTGACCAAATTTTACCAAATAAATGACGTAAAATACTATACTTTCCTGAATCCCGAGGATAGGAAACTTTCCGTTGGTATCCGAGGGGTTCCATACTCCCTGACTGAAACCGAAATCCAAGACGAACTAACCCCGACATACCCAGTCCTCAGTGTAACGAGGCTACTGAACAAGGACAAAGGCCCCACTCCATCGAAATAAAAATGTTTTTCGAAAAAAGTCGGGCTAAATACCATTCTTCAAATTTCCTGCTTTTTAACGGTTTATAGATTTAATATTTGTTAAAACTGATAGACAGATTCAGTTATATCGGGAAAGTCCCATCCGAAGGACGACGTGCTCAAGTAATTTTTAACCTAAATGAAATGTCACCTACCCAGGTTTAGATACATAACATACGACTCATTATAAAGTACCTGACATACGAAAAGGCCCTCGATCATAGCTTAAAGTCCAATCCGAAGGACGACGTGCTCAAATTTATTTTTATCTTCTCGAATAAAACATCTGACCTAAGTGCCTTGGCTAGATTTCTAAATGGCGATCCTGAGCTCGGTAAACTATATTCTTCAAATTTCTTGCTTTTAAACGGTTTTTAGATTTAATATTTGTTAAAACTGATGAACAACCGGGTTATCTGAATCCTACACAAAAATCGAAATAAAAATGTTTTTCGAAAAAAATCGGGCTAAATCCCATCCTTCAAATTTCTCGCTTTTTAACGGTTTATAGGCTTAATATTAGTTAAAACTGATAGACAGATTCAGATATATCGGGAAAGTCCCATCCGAAGGACGACGTGCTCAAGGTTTTTTTAACCTAAGTGAAATTTCAGCTACCCAGGTTTAGATACATAACATACGACTAATTATCCAGTACCTGACATACGAAAAGGCCCACGATCATAGCTTAAAGTCCAATCCGAAGGACGACGTGCTCAAATTTATTTTTATCTTCTTGAATAAAACATCTGACCTAAGTGCCTTGGCTAGATTTCTAAATGGCGATCCTGAGCTCGGTAAACTCTATTCTTCAAATTTCTTGCTTTTAAACGGTTTTTAGATTTAATATTTGTTAAAACTGATGAACAACCAGGATATCTGAATCCTACACAAAAATCGAAATAAAAATGTTTTTCGAAAAAGTCGGGCGAAATCCCATTCTTCAAATTTCTCGCTTTCTAACAGTTTTTAGATTTAATATTTGTTAAAACTGATAGACAGATTCAGATATATCGGGGAAGTCCCATCCGAAGGACGACGTGCTCAAGGTTTTTTTAACCTAAGTGAAATTTCAGCTACCCAGGTTTAGATAAATAACATACGACTAATTATCCAGTACCTGACATACGAAAAGGCCCACGATCATAGCTTAAAGTCCAATCCGAAGGACGACGTGCTCAAATTTATTTTTATTTTATCGAATAAAACATCTGACCTAAGTGCCTTGGCTAGATTTCTAAATGGCGATCCTGAGCTCGGTAAACTCTATTCTTCAAATTTCTTGCTTTTAATCGGTTTTTAGATTTAATATTTGTTAAAACTGATGAACAATCGGGATATCTGAATCCTACACAAAAATCGAAATAAAAATGTTTTTCGAAAAAGTCGGGCGAAATCCCATTCTTCAAATTTCTCGCTTTCTAACAGTTTTTAGATTTAATATTTGTTAAAACTGATAGACAGATTCAGATATATCGGGGAAGTCCCATCCGAAGGACGACGTGCTCAAGGTATTTTTAACCTAAGTGAAATTTCAGCTACCCAGGTTTAGTTACAAAACATACGACTCATTATCGAGCACCTGACATACAAAAAGGCCCTCGATCATAGCCTAAAGTCCAATCCGAAGGACGACGTGCTCAAATTTATTTTTATCTTCTCGATTAAAACATTTGACCTAAATGCCTTTGCTAGATTTCTAAGTGGCGATCCTGAGCTCGATAGACTCCATATGTAAGATAAAATAAGTTACCGTTTGGTTCCAACTAAAATTATCAAGGAAGAAATGTGGACTATAAGCGGGCTTTGAGGTACCGTTTTGACATATTTTCTGAAAAACAAATTAATACAGCAATGTTGGTAGATAGGCAGCGACCATAAATGAAGATGGTCAACCAAAGACAAATTCAGATGTATCGGGAAAGTCCCAACCGAAGGACGAAGTGCTCAAGGATATTTAACCTTTAAGTAGGGAGGTGGGGTGTTCACAGCACCCCACGACATTAGTTGCTCTATATTTTTAATTAATAGATTTGCAATCCTGTTGATCTATTTGCTACCTTCCTAAATAACAGCTGTTTATATATTGAGGTGGCAATGGCATCAGATTTAACTTTCCTTGTTTATCTTTAGGATCATTTATTGTCTGTGGGTGCTCATAACACCCCACATCCCTACTTACGTTATTATAATACAAAATAGAATTTTTTGTTCGAAGCCAGAAATAATTACATTCTATAATCTAACGAAAGGTGGTGTGGACGTCATTGACAAGATGTGCGCTACATATACTGTAGCTCGGCGATGTAAACGTTGGCTCCTAAATGTTTTCTTTAGAAGCCTCGACATTGCCGGCATTAACTCTCAGGCAATATATATGGGCAATAATCCTACCACAAACTTGGATAGTTCAAATTTTTGATTGGACCAGAAATTGAATAGAGGTCTTTGATTCCCAAAAACATCAGGCTATAGGCGGCAAAAATGTCCGGGAAGAGCACAGCAGAACCAGCACCAAAATCAGAGCAGAGACTTTCCGGTAGATGTACTGTTTGCCCATGAAACGCAGATAAGAAAACAAAGTTTTTTTGTTGTTCTTGCAAAAAATTTACGGGTATGAATTACATGAAAAAAATTTGTTCTGAATGTTTAGAGTAAGTGATAGGTACTATTTTACTGTTTGCTTGTTGTATAGTTAGCAACAATATATTTTATAAAAAGTAGTTGTTTTGTCTCCTGCTATCCCTTAACAATCAATTGTAACTTAGTTTAGAATTGTATATGATTTTACAATATCATATTCTTGATAAAGGTATAGAAAAATAATAACTCAAGAAGAAATCCTATTAAAATTGTATCATTAAAAAAAAGACAAAATTCGAGCATTTTAGTTAATTATTCATTTATATAATATAGGTGTAGGGTTTTAAAAATGAAATAGTAATATAGATACTAATTTGAGGGCGCCGGTAGCTCAGTGGTATGCGTGCTTGACTTCTGAGCTCAAGGTCGTGGGTTCGTAGCCCGACCGAGGCCCTTAGTTTATTTTATCTGGGAGGTAAAATAAACTTAAACACGCCGTCCTTCGGATGGGACGTTAAGCGATGGTCCCGAGCCTGTACGATGTCAGGTACTCGTTAAAGACCCCTACCCTAGATGAATAAAAAATTTAGGGTAGGCAAAATTTAGGACTCCCACAGTAGAGTCGGGCTCATGTCCACCAGAGTGACGAAAGAGCGCTCTGGTAGTAGGCGATATGACCTCGTAGTTAAAGCCCGGGCATGAGTCATAAAACCTAACCTAACCTAGATACTAATTTTCAAAAACGCATTTATTTTTTACGATTTTTTTCGTTTGGGTGTTGTGAGCACCCCACCTCCCTACTTACGTTTGGGTAAACCACCCCTAAGGTTAAAAAAATAAATAATATAAGTCAGTTAAAACAACTAAGAGCCCCGTCTAGATTTCCAACTTGCGATCCTGAGCTCAGTAGACACCAAATATAAAGAAAAAATACGTTTCCGTTTGGCTCCAACTAAAATTATCAAGGAAGAAATCTATATTAATAAAGCTGAAACGGCGTTTATTTGTTTGTTTGTTCCAGCATCACGCCCAAACGGCTTGACGGGTTTTTATTAACTTCACATGTAGCATTCTTATGACCCCAGTTGAATAATAGGCTATGTGGCGTCCCAAAATTTTGAACGGGAAGGGGGGGTGGTGGGGATAGGCCTAAATATAAAGATACCGGCAGCTCATTAACTAATGGTCGGATTATCATGAAATTTTACATGTAGTATTCTTAAAGGCCAAATAGAAAAATAGGGTTCGTGACCTCTCAAGATATTGAACGAAAGGGAGGATAGTGGGGGTAGACTTAAGTATATAAATAGTGGTGGCTCATTAACTAATGGTCGGATTGTCATGGAATTTCACATGTATTAATTTCAAAACAAAATTTGAAAATTCGTTGTGACGTTTGAACTTTTTGAACCTGAGGGGTGGGGTGCATTAAGCTGAAGGAATTTCACATGTAGCTTTCTCTTCTTCTGTACACCGGTATTAAGCAGATACTAGCTGTGGTGTCTGCCGTTGAAGTACCATAAGGCTTATTCTATATGAATAATTGAAAATTATAACATCATGAATGTACTGTCGAAGAATTGAATTGGAATCGAATGAGAGATATTAGGTGAAAAGTCAAAGTTCCCCGAGCAACGCCGGGTATTACTGCTAGTATATAATATAAGACACTCTCTAACATATTTCTAGGCAGACCTACAGCCATAAGCAGTTGTAGTTATTAGAGGGTCTGAGGAGAGGTCTCAACTCAAAACCTCTCATAAGGATTCAGAAGACACATTTTCAGTTAAATCGGTAGAATAGTTATAGAGGGAGAGCAATAACTTATTTTATTAATTGGCGCTCGAGATACATAGATAGATAGTAGACTTTTGGTCTCTTCTTTTCACATTTTTTCTTTCTTCTTTTCCCCTTTTTTTTTTTTTTTTTTTTTTCACTCTTCTCATCAAAAGGGCTCCTTTATCAATCAGATCGGTAAATGGCGGAGGTAAGTCATCGTGAAGCGGGAGGCCAACAATAAAGGCACATTTTTGGCGGGGGGAGGGGGGCGTTGAATGGCTGAAATGGGCAGGGGGGGGTGCTCCATCGCATCCATTGTCAGGAGCACTGGAGATTCTTTGTGCACAATTACACCTGAATCCGACTCGACTCCAACTGACTATTCGAACGCAAGTCCCCCTCAATGGCTCGCCTCAAATCAACATACATTACATTACCTTTGAGGCAGCTCCCAAAATTTGCCAATTTTACCTTCATAGACCAACATTATTGCATTATCGCAATTGAGCTGTCTAAAAGCCTTAACAAGAGCTTATGGTACTAAACATTTCGTTGGAAATTAGTGCTTAAATGCTTCCGATAATTTATCCGATAGAAAAGAAACAAGCGGGTTAGCGGCTGTACTGAGTTATTTATAGTTAATTTTTTATGATTTTCAATTTTATGAAAACTTAAGAACCCGGAGTTTACAGAGGCTACACATATTTCCACCACTCATTTTTTAAAAAGCATTAATATGAAGAATTTTATCTTTTTGTTAATTTGCATATTTTAAAATTAATGTTTAATAAGAATTTTCTTATAATAATAATAATAATAAATTTGTAATAAGCTTTCAAGCTCAAGAGTTCGATGTTGTTGAGAGCTTTTGAAATCAGCAATTTATATATATATATATATTTCCTAAAATCTGGATAAATAAAACTGTAAGAGGATTGGTGGCTGTATATTGAATATTTTTGAGAACTATTTGTTTTTTATCCGTTTCATGTTAAACAGGTGGTATATGTCTACTTGTGTGTTTGTTCAATCATCTCGGGAAAATGCCTGAAAATATTTAAAGCATTCTTCATATTTTGAATCTGGCTAATCAGGAATAGTTTTTTAGAATATAAATATATATATATATAGTTTGTAAGTTATTTTCACTCAAGCCCGGGCTTTAACTACGTGGTCATGTCTGGTGGACAAGAGCCCGACTCTACTGTGGGAATCCTAAATGTTGCCTTCCCTAAACTTTTATTCACCTAGGGCAGGGGTCTTTAGCAAGTACTTGACATTGCATAAGCTCGCACTTAGACCACTTTGATTCTAACCCTGTCAATTATAATTAAAAGGAAACTTATTTCCGGTGGAGTTTTTCATGTTTTTTTTTCCAGGGAAAGTTATCTGCGAAGGAGAGGTCGAGTTATGTATAAAATATACGAAGATATATTAAAATTCATCAACTTCCTGATAAATTATGCATAACCCGGTTAGAATAACGTTACACAGTTTTGTTAGTGAAAAGCCATTTATGGGGTACCATAACCTGGTACCTTTTTTTTTTATTTATTTATTCATTTTGTATTTACGACTATATATAATAAGCAAATGTGATACATAATAAATAAATGTCTGGGATGTTGAAAGAGAAATCATTCAATAATGACACTCAATTATCTTGTTATTACGGGTGAGAAAGAGGAATTAAAAATGTATATAAAAAAAAAACATAAAACGTTTGTAGATGATTAGTCTTCAATCGACTAGTAGGTCTCGAGGCCATTGCCGCCTCAGTCTCCGAACATGGACATTAGGAAGGGTTCTTGTGGCAAGTCTGCGGACTAAAGGATTAGGGTGAAAAAAAAACTTAAGCACGCCGTCCTTCGGATGAGACGTTAAGCGATGGTCCCGTACGATGTTATACTAGTTAAAATACCCCTATCCTAGGTGAATAAAAATTTAGGGTAGACAAAATTTAGGACTCCCACAGTAGAGTCGGGCTCATGTCCACTAGTGTGACGAAAGAGCGCTCTGGTAGTAGGAGATATGACCTCGTAGTTAAAGCCCGGGCATGAGTCAAAATAACTAACTCATGACATATGGATAGAAGTGTGAATCAAGTGTACCTGATGTGAAGGGAACATCTTTCATCCCTTGAGATGGTTCGGCAGGTTCAAGGTTCAAGGTCAACGATAACAAATGTACCTTCAGGGTGCGTCGTGCAACCTGTCCTCCTGTCACTCTTTATAACACACCCCTTCGGGTTCGCTACCTTGGGTTATTTATTGACAGACGCCTGACATGGACTTAATCGACGATACAAACTCTTATTACGACTTTTAGACAATAGATCGAAACTTACATTAACTAATAAAATACTCATTTACAACAAATTCTGAATCCAATATGGGCGTATAGAGCATAACTCTGAGACTCAACCTTCGAATTCTTATAGAATCCAAACCCTACAATCCCGTATCCTTCGTATAATGACAAACGCTCCATTCTACGTCTCTAATGCTACCCTTCACAATGACCTGCAGATTCCCTTTGTAAGGGATGTAATTAAATCCCGCTACAGAAAATTCCATTCTACCCTTTCCTTTTACCCTAATCCTTTAGTCCGCAGACTTGCGACAAGAACCCTTCCTAATGTTCAAGTTCGGAGACTGAGGCGGCAATGGCCTCGAGACCTACTAGTAGGTTGAAGACTAATCATCAACAAACGTTTTATGTTTCTTTTTTATCTAACTATTTTTTTTTTTTTTGTTTTTTTATATACATTTTTAATTTCTCTTTCTCACCCGTAATAACAAGATAATGGAGTGTCATTATCGAATGATTTCTCTTTCTACATCCCAAACATTTATTTATTATGTATCACATTTGCTTATTATATATAGTTGTAAATACAAAATTTTGGGGGCTGCCTCATAGGTGAATAAAAATTTAGGGTAGGCAAAATTTAGGACTCCCACAGTAGAGTCGGGGTCATGTCCACCTGAGTGACGAGTAGGCGATATGTCCTCGTAGTTAAAACCCGGACATGAGTCATAAAACCTAACCTATAATATTATTATCGATGAGAGATTTAAACATTTTGTTGAGTAAATAAAGTGAAATAGAAAAAATGCAAATAATAATTTCATTTATTTTAGTTGATCACTTATTGTATATGACCGTGTCATAATTTCAAGATCATATCGTCTACCACCAGAGCGCGCTCTTTCGTCGCTCGACTCTACAGTGGATATCCTAAATCACAACAAAGAATTAAAGTATGTAAAATTCTTGGTTAATGGGGAACGCAAAGAACAATTTCGCGGAAGGAGGGGGGTCAAAATTCGTAGTTACGCCATTGCCAGAGCCTTTCGAAAGGAAGAAGGACCATCGCTACGTCACTGTATTTAATAGGTATTTTCTCAATTATTCTGCTTCGTCGAATCTCTTATTGCCTTTGAGAACTGTTGAGAATTGCATTGAGTAGAGACGAGAACACTCGACAAGTAATATGATTAGAGCTATGGAAGGGGGAAGTGCTGCAACATGAAAGGTAAGCTACCCTTCTCAGTCTTTATTTGAATTGTCACTGAATTGTTAGTGCTTTCTGATGCTAATTTCCATCAACCATTCAACCCCAATCAGTGGAAATTGCAACCCACCTGACGATTGGAAATTACATGAGATACATTTTTCATCGAGACTAATTTTCCGATTAAGACTGACGGCTTCCACATAAATTAGCCATTATAAGTACCACCCTTCCCATTGGCTACGCCTAACCACGCCCCCTCCGTGATTCAATGGCTCTACACTAGTATATGGAGAGGAATCTCTAAGGAAGCCAAGAAACAGAGGTCCGTAACCAAGGCCAAGATCTCTTAAAGCATTCAGTACAGGTCATGCCCAGTACCAGGCCGAAGGAGGTGAGGCTAGAAGAGAACTGAACAATTATTGTAGGGCCAATGAATCGTGGCAGGTGGAGAGGCGGGACTGTAGTGGTAGAGGTGCAGCGTTGCCAAGTTTACCTCGGAAAAGAGTACCAGGAACAGAGGAGAGAGACTTGACCTATTAATTGCATTATAACGTTGACACATCGAACGTCTCTCACCGATATGTTTTTACTATTTGTCTTATTTACCGTTTAGCAATGATATTGGGACAACTTTGAAACCTTTACAACGTAAATAAATGAAACTGAATACAAATTAACTTGTTCTTCTTGCGTTATCCCGACGTCTGATCAAATATTTTGACCCGGTTGTTCGTGCCAAGAAGATTTTTTTTCTTTTTGCAATACGCTTTCTTGACCCCTGTTGAAGGGTCTAAAAACATTAAACACAGGCCAGCCTCTCTAACCGAGGGAGCTCAATTAGTTTTACAAATAGTCGGGGAAGGGTGGGCTCTAATGACCCCACTAAAACCAAACCAACTAAATAATACCCCCCCACCCCCTTCTCCATCCCCTGCTGAAACAAAATATTAGTCCTAGCAAACCATTAGAGCCTTGCCTTCATCCTTCAACTAACATCCATTCTCCATGATGTTCACAGCTGCTTCTGGCGTAGGCGAGGAGCAAGGGTCAGACTGTTTCATTATATTCACCCTGTTATCCGAGACATCTCCACCCTGTGCGATTAATCGCTAAGAGATAATTAGATAAAACAAATTAATTTTTTGAAATATTGTTCGTAACATTAAAAAAATTATAAATAAAGTATCAGTTTCGGCGTTACGTCATCGTCAGGTTTAGTTATAAACAAAGACAAGTTTGTTGAGTACGAAAATGATACGAATTGTAAACAAGGTAACCTGCAATGAGTGAACCTCACCCCGTTCCACATCTGCAGCTAAAGTTGAACTGTTGCGATGCTGTTGAGGCACATATACAAGAGTTCAAAACCCGGTCGAGACCATTAAGTTTTTTATCTGAAAGGTGAAAACATCTTGAGCACGCCGTCCTACGTATTAAAACAATGGCTTCTATATATTAAGACTTACATAGTGCCATATATACACTATAGTGAGCATGCACTCCTTCAGATGGGACCTTTAGTGATGGTAGGTACTCGTTAAATAGGTACTCCTATTGTATGTAACTAAATGTAGGTAGCAAAATTTAGGCCTCCGATAGTAAAGTCGGGCTATGTCCTGCAGAGCAACGAAAGGGCGCTCTGGAAATAGGCGATATGACCTTGTAGTTAAAGCCCGGGCATGAGTTACAATAACTACATCAATACACGTGTTTGTCAACTTCTCCACCTTAATGGATTTATACAATGTCTTAAGTGATAGTTCTTCTGGCGTTAGTCGCTTAGTAAAAAAAGTATTGCTAATGAAACCTCCTCAGTAGAAGGGAAATGGGGACTTTGGCGCAGTTGCTCCACATGACCTTTGACCCCACGGGGTCACGTGACCCATCACCCCCACCACCACACTCCCACCCCCTCCTCAGCTCCGAATCACTCACCATCGTACATCCCCAGCCCAATAAGTTTCCACTCTCCCTCTAAACCTCAATAAGTTTCCGCTCTCCCTCTAAACCTCAATAAGCCCCCTCCAAATTTTTTTTTTGGACCAGTTGCTCCTCATGACCTTTGACCCCACGTGACCATCACCCCCCCCCCCTCCACAGCTGGGAATCACCCACCATCGTACATCCCCAGATCAATAAGTTTCCGCTCTCCCTCTAAACCCCAATACGTTTCCACTCTCCCTCTAAACCTCTTTACGTTTCAGCTCTCCCTCTAAACCTCAATAAGTTTCCGCTCTCCCTCTAAACATCAATAAGTTTCCTCTCTCCCTCTAAACCTCAATAAGTTTCAGCTCTCTCCCTAAACCTTAATAAGTTTCCGCTCTCCCTCTAAACCCCAATACGTTTCCACTCTCCCTCTAAACCTCTTTACGTTTCAGCTCTCCCTCTAAACCTCAATAAGTTTCCGCTCTCCCTCTAAACATCAATAAGTTTCCTCTCTCCCTCTAAACCTCAATAAGTTTCAGCTCTCTCCCTAAACCTTAATAAGTTTCCGCTCTCCCTCTAAACCTCAATAAGCCCCCTCCAAATTTTTTTTTTGGACCAGTTGCTCCTCATGACCTTTGACCCCACGTGACCATCACCCCCCCCCCCTCCACAGCTGGGAATCACCCACCATCGTACATCCCCAGATCAATATGTTTCCGCTCTCCCTCTAAACTTCAATACGTCTCCACTCTCCCTCTAAACCTCATTACGTTTCCGCTCTCCCTCTAAACCTCAATAAGTTTCCGCTCTCCCTCTAAACATCAATAAGTTTCCTCTCTCCCTCTAAACCTCAATAAGTTTCAGCTCTCTCCCTAAACCTTAATAAGTTTCCGCTCTCCCTCTAAACCTCAATAAGTTTCCGTTCTCCCTCCAATTCAGTCTGATTTTGTGACCTTGAACAGGCACTTGCGTGACTTACAGCAGCTCACCTCCTTAATCTCACCGGCTCATACGTCATCAGCTCCCTACCTATAAATACGGCGGCACATCAGACCCACCAGCAGTCGTTATAATTCATTACTCAGAGTCCATTCAAGATAGTTCGCTCATAGACTCTTACTTTTCATTTAATATTAAGTTTATATTGTATTACATAATAAAAAGTGTTTAATTGAAATAAATTGCTTTTTAAAAACTTGAAAGTGCGTTTCCGCAACATAACTGGCGCCCGCGAACAGGAACCTTAGCAAGTGACTTTCATAAGTGACCAATTGTTCCATATTGAAGACTACTTTGGAATCTCAACTCCTTCAGCTAAGAGGATCCTGACTCATCTACGAAGCCGCATCTAGGTCAATTCCTGGTAAGAGTTTCATTGTTATATACAGGCCACTTTCAATTTCTTTTAACATTTATTTATTATTGTTTTGTTTTCTCTACTGTTTATATTGGTTGACCTCATTATGCCTAATCCTAGTCAGGCCATTCCTATTCACCATAGTATGGTAAAAGAGGATTATGATCATTTACAGTATTTTGATGGAAACCCAGCTGAATTAATATTTTTTATAGAGACAGCTGAGGGTATACTTGATGTTGTTTGTGGTGAGAACATTGCTGAAAGAGAAATTAATCATACAAGATTATTGTTAAAAATCAAATCCAAATTAATAGGAGCAGCTAGAACATTTATTTCCACCAAAACCTTAAATTCAGTTGCTGACTTGCTCCAAGCTTTAAAAAATAATTTCGCTGATGCACGACCCTATGAAATTTTGAAAGCGGAATTACATGCTATGAGACCGCTTCCAAAAGAATTACCATTAGAATATTTATCCCGAATAGAGGAACAGAGAAATTTAGTTTATGTAAGATTAAAAATAGATGGATTTCAGGGTATAGCTTTATGTAGCTTGATGCAAAAAATTGATTCGGAAATCATATATCATGTTTATCAGACCCTACCTATTCAACTTAGTAACCATATAATGACTTTCTGTCCTTTAACATTGGATGACTTAAGAACTATTTTGCACACAAAATGTTCCCTCATAATCAATCAATATTTTAAACATAATCAAACCCTCAGAGAAGCGTCAAAACCTTTTGCCTACAAAACATCTCCTAGAACATTTCCTCCACAAAATAGATATCCTTACCAAGGATATCAGGCAGTTAATTACCAATCTAGAAGCCCCCCTAATCAGTTTTATGAGCAGAGACCACAAGAATTTCCTCAGAATAATTGTATTCAACAGCCTAGACCCTATTCTAATTTTAATAATAACACTTCTAATTTTAATCATCCAAACTTGACTGCTCAACAATCGCGTCAGTATCAATCACCCAATGGCCCAAATCACCCATTTAATCGTAGACCTCCTCAAGTTAACCCTAGACAACTAACTTCTAGTAACACTGTGTCCATGAGAACCGCCAACAGACCTAACACACGGAACTTTATTTCCCCATACGAACTTACTCATATCCAAGACGAAGAAACAAGTAGAACAGCACAGTTAGAACAACAAATAGCAACTCTGACGGAAAGACTCGAATCTTTTTTAGTACAAGGCAACGACCCTCGGGATCGTGTAAGCCCACAGAACTAGATATAAATTTAGTAAGTAAAACATTGCCCTACTATCTGGACAACATGGGTAGAAAATGGTTGATGGATACAGGTTCATCCTGTAACTACATTAACCCCGAATCAGTACCACCAGGTAGCAAAAAATTTAAGGAGGAATTCACCCTCAACACCCCAACAGGAGTAGGAAAAGGCAATGAATTCATTCAATTAGATTTAAATAATATATTTCAAATAACACTAACGGCAAAATTCTATATTTATAAATTTTCTAATAGGTACGATGTTTTATTAGGTCATGAGACTATGCAAAAGTTAAGCATGTCCTTGAATTTTCAAACAAAAACATTACAATTTAATGATAAAAAATTACCATTGCAATTTGAAGTAGATACTCCTGAATTACATTTAAAAGAAGGAGTAAATATTGTTACTTTGCCGATACAAGGCAACGCGAGAGACCAAAGTCTCATGTTAGTTAATGAAAATGTAGGACCTAAATATACCATAAAAGAAGGTATAAACAAGGTAGTAGATAATAGAATAACATGTATTGTAACTTCGCCAGAGGCCATGACCATTTGTCCTGAGCCTATGGAAGTAGAGGAAGTCCTGAGTGTTTCTGACAAATTATCTGACTTAGTAATGACCAATAGTCCCGAAAGGTCAATGTTAGAACAAATAAAGGAACAAGTACCTTACATGATAAGAACAGAACATATGAATTCTGAGGAGAAACAAAAAATTATTGAATTAGTTAGTAAATTTCCGGAGATTATAAAAAGAGAACAGGATAGACTTAGCGCTACCAATTTATTAAGACATACCATAAGAACCAAAGACGATTTGCCAGTCTACTCAAAAAATTATAGATATCCATACATATTTAAAAAAGATATTCAGATAGAAATAGATAAACTTCTTAACAATAAAATTATTCAAGTATCCAATTCACCTTATAATTCTCCTATATGGGTGGTACCCAAAAAATTGGATGCATCTGGCAAAAAAAAGATAAGAATGGTCATCGACTATCGTAAGTTGAACGATAAAACTGTCGAAGATCGTTTTCCTCTCCCAAATATAGAAGATTTGTTCGGCTCTATTGGCCGAGCCACATACTTCAGTTTGCTTGACCTTGCCTCAGGATTTCACCAGATAGAAATGGATCCTGAGTCTGTACCAAAAACAGCTTTCAGTACAGACGAAGGGCACTTCGAGTTTCTGAGGATGCCCTTCGGCTTAAAAAATGGTCCTCCTACATTTCAAAGGGCTATGAACATCCTCTTCGCCAAACTCCCCAATGTCCTCGTCTACATGGACGACCTAATAGTGTTCTCTGATAACTTGGAAGAACACTTAAAACATTTGAAAACTGTCTTTGAGTTGTTGAGAAATCACAATTTAAAGCTACAACTGGACAAGGTCGAGTTTTTCAAGCGTGAATTACTCTTTTTAGGGCACATAATATCTGAACAAGGGATATCACCAAATCCGGCGAAGGTGGAAGCAGTACGCAACTTCCCCATTCCCAGAGACCAAAAACAAATCAAGCAGTTTTTGGGTCTCACTGGGTATTATAGAAAAATGATACGTAATTATGCAAAAATCGCGAAACCATTAACCTCTCGTCTAAAAAGAAATACTAAGATAGATATTACAGACAAAGATTATGTTAATGCTTTTGAAACGTTAAAAACTTTATTGCAAAATAACCCCGTATTGCAGTTGCCCGATTTCGACAAAGAATTTATTGTCACCACAGACGCTTCAAATTATGCCATCGGGGCAGTTTTATCACAATTAAATAATGGTATAGACCTGCCTGTATCTTTCGCATCACGAACTCTCAATCAACACGAAGAGAAATTGAGTACTATCGAGAAAGAATTATTGGCAGTAGTCTGGGCCTGTAAATACTTCCGTCCTTATATTTATGGCAGAAAGTTCACTATAAGAACAGACCACAAACCTTTGCAGTGGCTGCACTCTATTAAAGAACCAAATTCCAAGTTGCTTCGTTGGAAGTGCCTCCTTTCGGACTATAATTTTAAAATAGAATATGTTCAAGGAAAATCTAACTTCGTTGCGGATGCTCTATCCAGAAACCCAAATCCACACGAATTACATGCTGTTGAAAATACAGTGTCTTACGAGCTTCATATGCCAGAAGATCCCGCTGTTTCCGAAGACCCCTTAGAACGCTTAGTTAGGGACCTTAATATTCGCGAAGAAGATTGCGAGAGCATTATCACCGTCCACTCGCAAGAAAGTTCTCAAGACCAAGTCTGGATATCGGAAGATAGAAACAAATGTGTAAATATTGGCACTAATCAAATTATTATAGAAAGGGGTAACCCAGCAAAGAATAAACTTACTAAAATCTTCAATAAAAACCGTTTTAATTGGTATACTAGATACCCATTTTCTAATGATTTGCAGGACACTTGTCTAAATTATCTAAAACCCGAAACTACATACCATGTATACTGTTCTGGAAAACTAAATACATTAGAGGACAGAATATCTGACCAAATATTCGAACATTTTAGAGGAGTAGTAGAATCCCAATATCCCACCGTACGTATTAAGCGATATTTTAAATTAAACCCGGATGTAGAAAACAAAGAAGATCAACAAGATCTAATTTCAGCGCGACATGAAGGAAAGACCTGCCACAGAGGCATTAACATTACCTACCAAAATTTAAAAACTAGTTATTACTGGCCAGGAATGTTAACTGATATCACCAAATATATCAATAATTGTGAAACGTGCAAACTAATTAAATACGATAGAAATCCTGTAAAACCGAAATATCAATTAACACCCACTCCGGAAAAACCCTTCGAAAAACTTCAAGTCGATACTCTCTTTTACAGCAATCATCTTATTTTTACCATTATTGATTGCTTCTCTCGAAAACTCTGGGCCTATGAACTCATTAGTACCACATCGAATGAGATAATTGACAAATTAAAATTATATCTAAGTGAATTCCCAGTACCACAGGAAATCCAAGCAGACAACGGCAAAGAGTTTGCGAATAAAGGATTCGAGAACTTTTTAAAATACAATGGAGCCAAACTCTATTTGACAACACCCCATAATCATAACTCTAATGGCATGATTAACAAAGCTCATGCTACATTAATTGAAATATTAAATTTAGTGTATAAAGAAAACCCAATGATGGCTCTACCCAAGGCATTAAAAATGGCATTAATAGCATACAATCATACACCCAGCCAAAAATTGAAATTTTCCCCCAATGAAATAGTTTTCGGTGTCATCGAACAAAATAGGGAAACCCAGCACCTCATTTTAGAACAAAAAACAGAGGACTATCACAAAGAACTAACTTTCATTAGGAAGATAATACAAAATTTAACAAACACAGAAAAGGAACATCGTACACAAAGACTAAACACAAATAGAGAAGATGTAGATATACCGGAGGGTACTGTATATATTAAAACACACCTCCGTAATAAAGCTAAGCCTAGATACAAAAAAGCATTATATGACCCTCCTTCTAAATTAATTGAAGTAAATAGAAAAAAGACAAAAGTACACCCTAAGAATGTTCAAAGACCTCGCAAATTTGCAAAGCGTGCCGATTTGCCTCTGTCTCCTCAGCCAGGTCCTAGTGGCTCGCAAAATAATTAATATATCAAATAACCCAGTCATCATAGCAAAATAATACTTTAGCAATAATTACGTAGGTTAATGTCTCTTTAGTTGTTTTCAATTGTATATCGGCCATTGCTGTTTTTCATTCAACATTTATTTCTGTACCTAATATTATTTTTCATTTCCTCTTTTATTATTGAAAACTCAACCAAACGTATAATGTACCTTACAACAGGATGAGCATTTTGTAAAATAGAGCCCCATATATATATATATATATATATTTGTATTTATATTGAAAGTGAGCCTGTCCTTCTTGAAACTCTCCCTTCTTGTACCCCGGAGCATTTTCAGCGTCTCATTTGAGACCCTTCATCATTTTGGACTTCAGAGGACACCTACGGAATTGATAGAGGAACTACTTTGATCTTTCTACTTTTGGCACCTGTTGCCATTCGCCTCATCACACTTCGTACATGTTTCGTACTCCATACAAGTAGTACCATTTCCAGCTTATACACCAGCTTCACCCTCCACGAGCGTCTACCCATCTACTCAACCACCTCGCAGGAGCTTCGGACTTACGCAGGGAGGACTTACAGCAGCTCACCTCCTTAATCTCACCGGCTCATACGTCATCAGCTCCCTACCTATAAATACGGCGGCACATCAGACCCACCAGCAGTCGTTATAATTCATTACTCAGAGTCCATTCAAGATAGTTCGCTCATAGACTCTTACTTTTCATTTAATATTAAGTTTATATTGTATTACATAATAAAAAGTGTTTAATTGAAATAAATTGCTTTTTAAAAACTTGAAAGTGCGTTTCCGCAACATAACTCGTGTTCAAGCATGTCGAACCCTGCATTCGTGTAGCCTACCTTATCATGTCCTATCATCATCATCATCATCATTGTATTCAGTATTATTTAAAACTGGAGTATTGTGATGGAAAAATCGCCTACCTACACTTTTGAGCATGCCGTCCTTCGGTGCCTTGAATAGTATTGCATTTAAAAATATAATTCAAAGCTCGTCATATTGAGTATGTTGTCCGATTGGAGTAATATGTGCGAAAAAATATTTGTCTCCAATTCCGAGCACGCTGTCCTTTGAATGGGACTTTAAGCGATGATCCAGGGCTTTTTCGAACGTGAGGTACTTGATAATGAGACGTATGTTATGTAAATAAACCTGGGTAGGTGAAATTTCACTTAGGTTGAAAATAACCTTGAGCACGTCGTCCTTCGGATGGGACTTTAAGGTATGCTCCAGGGCCTTTTCGAATGTAAAGTACTCGATAATGAGACGTATGTTATGTAATAACCTGGGTAGGTGAAATTTCACAGGTTGAAAATAGCCTTGAGCACGTCGTCCTTCGGATGGGACTTTCCGGATATATCTGAATCTGTAGTATCAGTTTTAACAATTATTAAGCCTATAAACCGTTAAATAGCGCGAATTTTTTGAAAAACATTTTTATTTCAATTTTAGTGTAGGATTCAGATATCCCGGTCGTTCTCTATCAGTCATAACAAATATTAAATCTATAAACCATTAAAAAGCGAGAAATTTGAAGAATGTAGTCTAACAAGCTCAGGATCGCCACTTAGAAATCTAGCTGAGGCACTTAATTCAGATATTTTAATCGGGAAGTTAAAAATAACCTTGAGCACGTCGTCCTTCGGATGGGACATTAAGCGATGATCCAGGGCTTTTTCGAACGTGAGGTACTCCACAAAGAGACGTATGTTATGTAAATAAACCTGGGTAGGTGAAATTTCACAGGTTGAAAATAGCCTTGAGCACGTCGTCCTTCGGATGGGACTTTATGCGATGATCCAGGTCTTTTTCGAATGTGAGGTACTCGATAATGAGACGTATGTTATGTAAATAAACCTGAGTAGGTGAAATTTCACAGGTTGAAAATAGCCTTGAGCACGTCGTCCTTCGGATGGGACTTTCCGGATATATCTGAATCTGTCGTATCAGTTTCAACAATTATTAAGCCTATAAACCGTTAAAAAGCAAGAAATTTGAAGAATGGAGTCTACCAAGCTCAGGATCACCACTTAGAAATCTAGCTGAAGCACTTAATTCAGATATTTTAATCGGAAGTTAAAAATAACTTTGAGCACGTCGTCCTACCTGAATCCTATCTGAATCTATCGTATCAGTTTCAACAATTATTAAGCCTATAAACTGTTAAATAGCGCGAATTTTTTGAAAAACATTTTTATTTCAATTTTAGTGTAGGATTCAGATATCCCGGTCGTTCTCTATCAGTTTTAACAAATATTAAATCTATAAACCGTTAAAAAGAGAGAAATTTGAAGAATGGAGTCTACCAAGCTCAGGATCGCCACTTAGAAATCTAGCTGAGGCACATAATTCAGATATTTTAATCGGGAAGTTAAAAATAACTTTGAGTGCGTCGTACTTCGAATGGGACTTTAAGCGATGATCCAGGGCTTTTTCGAACGTGAGGTACTTGATAATGAGACGTATGTTATGTAAATAAACCTGGGTAGGTGAAATTTCACTTAGGTTGAAAATAACCTTGAGCACGTCGTCCTTCGGATGGGACTTTATGCGTGTATCCAGGTCTTTTTCGAATGTGAGGTACTCGATAATGAGACGTATGTTATGTAGATAAACCTGGGTAGGTGAAATTTCACAGGTTGAAAATAGCCTTGAGCACGTCGTCCTTCGGATGGGACTTTCCGGATATATCTGAATCTGTCGTATCAGTTTCAACAATTATTAAGCCTATAAACCGTTAAATAGCGCGAATTTTTTGAAAAACTTTTTTATTTCAATTTTAGTGTAGGATTCAGATATCCCGGTCGTTCTCTATCAGTTTTAACAAATATTAAATCTATAAACCGTGAAAAAGCGAGAAATTCTACCGAGCTCAGGACCGCCACTTAGAAATTTAGCTGAGGCACTTAAGTCAGATGTTTTAATCGGGAAGTTAAATATAACATTGAGCACGTCGTCCTTCGGATGGGACTTTAAGCGGTGATCCAGGGCTTTTTCGAATGTGAGGTACTCGATAATGAGACGTATGTTATGTAAATAAACCTGGGTAGGTGAAATTTCACTTAGGTTGAAAATAACCTTGAGCACGTCGTCCTTCGGATGGGACTTTAAGCGATGATCCAGGGCTTTTTCGAATGTGAGGTACTCGATAATGAGACGTATGTTATGTAAATAAACCTGGATAGGTGAAATTTCACAGGTTGAAAATAGCCTTGAGCACGTCGTCCTTCGGATGGGACTTTCCGGATATATCTGAATCTGTCGTATCAGTTTTAACAATTATTAAGCCTATAAACCGTTAAATAGCAAGGGGGCAAATTAAAATTGCCTTTTTATTTTTTTTCTCATCGAATAATGGGAGTAGGGAGCTGATATTTTCAGGAAATTTTTTTTTTACATGTGCAAACTGTTGGCCAATCGCTCATTCGAAAATCGTTGGGGGCAGTTTTCGCACTCTTATCCGGCTAGAACCTTTCCTAGCATCCTTAAACGTTCTGCTCAACATAGGGTACGTGACATCACCCAACACTCCTGCCAACTTCCTACTACCATCTATCGACTTAACAAATATTAAATCTATAAACCGTGAAAAAGCGAGAAATTCTACCGAGCTCAGGACCGCCACTTAGAAATCTAGCTGAGGCACTTAAGTCAGATGTTTTAATCGGGAAGTTAAATATAACCTTGAGCACGTCGTCCTTCGGATGGGACTTTAAGCGGTGATCCAGGGCTTTTTCGAATGTGAGGTACTCGATAATGAGACGTATGTTATGTAAATAAACCTGGGTAGGTGAAATTTCACTTAGGTTGAAAATAACCATGAGCACGTCGTCCTTCGGATGGGACTTTAAGCGATGATCCAGGGCTTTTTCGAATGTGAGGTACTCTATAATGAGACGTATGTTATGTAAATAAACCTGGGTAGGTGAAATTTCACAGGTTGAAAATAGCCTTGAGCACGTCGTCCTTCGGATGGGACTTTCCGGATATATCTGAATCTGTCGTATCAGTTTCAACAATTATTAAGCCTATAAACCGTTAAATAGCGCGAATTTTTTGAAAAACATTTTTATTTCAATTTTAGTGTAGGATTCAGATATCCCGGTCGTTCTCTATCAGTTTTAACAAATATTAAATCTATAAACCGTTAAAAAGCGAGAAATTTGAAGAATGGAACCTACCAAGCTCAGGATCGCCACTTAGAAATCTAGCTGAGGCACTTAATTCAGATATTTTAATCGGGAAGTTAAAAATAACCTTGAGCACGTCGTCCTTCGGATGGGACATTAAGCGATGATCCAGGGCTTTTTCGAACGTGAGGTACTCCACAAAGAGACGTATGTTATGTAAATAAACCTGGGTAGGTGAAATTTCACAAGTTGAAAATAGCCTTGAGCACGTCGTCCTTCGGATGGGACTTTCCGGATATATCTGAATCTGTCGTATCAGTTTCAACAATTATTAAGCCTATAAACCGTTAAATAGCGCGAATTTTTTGAAAAACATTTTTATTTCAATTTTAGTGTAGGATTCAGATATCCCGGTCGTTCTCTATCAGTTTTAACAAATATTAAATCTATAAACCGTTAAAAAGCGAGAAATTTGAAGAATGGAATCTACCAAGCTCAGGATCGCCACTTAGAAATCTAGCTGAGGCACTTAATTCAGATATTTTAATCGGGAAGTTAAAAATAACCTTGAGCACGTCGTCCTTCGGATGGGACATTAAGCGATGATCCAGGGCTTTTTCGAACGTGAGGTACTCCACAAAGAGACGTATGTTATGTAGATAAACCTGGGTAGGTGAAATTTCACAAGTTGAAAATAGCCTTGAGCACGTCGTCCTTCGGATGGGACTTTCCGGATATATCTGTCGTATCAGTTTCAACAATTATTAAGCCTATAAACCGTTAAATAGCGCGAATTTTTTGAAAAACATTTTTATTTCAATTTTAGTGTAGGATTCAGATATCCCGGTCGTTCTCTATCAGTTTTAACAAATATTAAATCTATAAACCGTTAAAAAGCGAGAAATTTGAAGAATGGAGTCTACCAAGCTCAGGATCGCCACTTAGAAATCTAGCTGAGGCACTTAATTCAGATATTTTAATCGGGAAGTTAAAAATAACTTTGAGCACGTCGTCCTTCGAATGGGACTTTAAGCGATGATCCAGGGCTTTTTCGAACGTGAGGTACTTGATAATGAGACGTATGTTATGTAAATAAACCTGGGTAGGTGAAATTTCACAGGTTGAAAATAGCCTTGAGCACGTCGTCCTTCGGATGGGACTTTCCGGATATATCTGAATCTGTCGTATCAGTTTTAACAATTATTAAGCCTATAAACCGTTGAATAGCAAGGGGGCAAATAAAAATTACCTTTTTATTTTTTTTCTCATCGAATAATGGGAGTAGGGAGCTGATATTTTCAGGAAAATTTTTTTTTTACATGTGCAAATTGTTGGCCAATCGCTCATTCGAAAATCGTTGGGGGCAGTTTTCGCACTCTTATCCGGCTAGAACCTTTCCTAGCATCCTTAAACGTTCTGCTCAACATAGGGTGCGTGACATCACCCAACACTCCTGCCAACTTCCTACAACCATCTATCGAATTAACAAATATTAAATCTATAAACCGTGAAAAAGCGAGAAATTCTACCGAGCTCAGGACCGCCACTTAGAAATCTAGCTGAGGCACTTAAGTCAGATGTTTTAATCGGGAAGTTAAAAATAACCTTGAGCACGTCGTCCTTCGAATGGGAGTTTAAGCGATGCTCCAGGGCTTTATCGAATGTGAGGTACTCGATAATGAGACGTATGTTATGTAAATAAACCTGGGTAGGTGAAATTTCACTTAGGTTGAAAATAACCTTGAGCACGTCGTCCTTCGGATGGGACTTTAAGCGATGATCCAGGGCTTTTTCGAATGTGAGGTACTCGATAATGAGACGTATGTTATGTAAATAAACCTGGGTAGGTGAAATTTCACAGGTTGAAAATAGCCTTGAGCACGTCGTCCTTCGGATGGGACTTTCCGGATATATCTGAATCTGTCGTATCAGTTTCAACAATTATTAAGCCTATAAACCGTTAAATAGCGCGAATTTTTTGAAAAACATTTTTAATTCAATTTTAGTGTAGGATTCAGATATCCCGGTCGTTCTCTATCAGTCATAACAAATATTAAATCTATAAACCGTTAAAAAGCGAGAAATTTGAAGAATGGAGTCTACCAAGCTCAGGATCACCACTTAGAAATCTAGCTGAGGCACTTAATTCAGATATTTTTATCGGAAGTTAAAAATAACTTTGAGCACGTCGTCCTTCGAATGGGACTTTAAGCGATGATCCAGGGCTTTTTCGAACGTGAGGTACTTGATAATGAGACGTATGTTATGTAAATAAACCTGGGTAGGTGAAATTTCACAGGTTGAAAATAGCCTTGAGCACGTCGTCCTTCGGATGGGACTTTCCGGATATATCTGAATCTGTCGTATCAGTTTCAACAATTATTAAGCCTATAAACCGTTAAATAGCGCGAATTTTTTGAAAAACATTTTTATTTCAATTTTAGTGTAGGATTCAGATATCCCGGTCGTTCTCTATCAGTTTTAACAAATATTAAATCTATAAACCGTTAAAAAGCGAGAAATTTGAAGAATGGAGTCTACCAAGCTCAGGATCGCCACTTAGAAATCTAGCTGAGGCACATAATTCAGATATTTTAATCGGGAAGTTAAAAATAACTTTGAGTGCGTCGTCCTTCGAATGGGACTTTAAGCGATGATCCAGGGCTTTTTCGAACGTGAGGTACTTGATAATGAGACGTATGTTATGTAAATAAACCTGGGTAGGTGAAATTTCACTTAGGTTGAAAATAACCTTGAGCACGTCGTCCTTCGGATGGGACTTTAAGGTATGCTCCAGGGCCTTTTCGAATGTAAAGTACTAGATAATGAGACGTATGTTATGTAAATAAACCTGGGTAGGTGAAATTTCACAGGTTGAAAATAGCCTTGAGCACGTCGTCCTTCGGATGGGACTTTCCGGATATATCTGAATCTGTCGTATCAGTTTTAACAATTATTAAGCCTATAAACCGTTAAATAGCAAGGGGGCAAATTAAAATTGCCTTTTTATTTTTTTTCTCTTCGAATAATGGGAGTAGGGAGATGATATTGTCAGGAAAATTTTTTTTTACATGTGCAAACTGTTGGCCAATCGCTCATTCGAAAATCGTTGGGGGCAGTTTTCGCACTCATATCCGGCTAGAACCTTTCCTAGCATCCTTAAACGTTCTGCTCAACATAGGGTACGTGACATCACCCAACACTCCTGCCAACTTCCTACTACCATCTATCGACTTAACAAATATTAAATCTATAAACCGTGAAAAAGCGAGAAATTCTACCGAGCTCAGGACCGCCACTTAGAAATCTAGCTGAGGCACTTAAGTCAGATGTTTTAATAGGGAATTTAAATATAACCTTGAGCACGTCGTCCTTCGGATGGGACTTTAAGCGGTGACCCAGGGCTTTTTCGAACGTGAGGTACTCGATAATGAGACGTATGTTATGTAAATAAACCTGGGTAGGTGAAATTTCACTTAGGTTGAAAATAACCTTGAGCACGTCGTCCTTCGGATGGGACTTTCCGGATATATCTGAATCTGTCGTATCAGTTTCAACAATTATTAAGCCTATAAACCGTTAAAAAGCAAGAAATTTGAAGAATGGAGTCTACCAAGCTCAGGATCACCACTTAGAAATCTAGCTGAAGCACTTAATTCAGATATTTTAATCGGAAGTTAAAAATAACTTTGAGCACGTCGTCCTACCTGAATCCTATCTGAATCTATCGTATCAGTTTCAACAATTATTAAGCCTATAAACTGTTAAATAGCGCGAATTTTTTGAAAAACATTTTTATTTCAATTTTAGTGTAGGATTCAGATATCCCGGTCGTTCTCTATCAGTTTTAACAAATATTAAATCTATAAACCGTTAAAAAGCGAGAAATTTGAAGAATGGAGTCTACCAAGCTCAGGATCGCCACTTAGAAATCTAGCTGAGGCACATAATTCAGATATTTTAATCGGGAAGTTAAAAATAACTTTGAGTGCGTCGTACTTCGAATGGGACTTTAAGCGATGATCCAGGGCTTTTTCGAACGTGAGGTACTTGATAATGAGACGTATGTTATGTAAATAAACCTGGGTAGGTGAAATTTCACTTAGGTTGAAAATAACCTTGAGCACGTCGTCCTTCGGATGGGACTTTAAGGTATGCTCCAGGGCCTTTTCGAATGTAAAGTACTAGATAATGAGACGTATGTTATGTAAATAAACCTGGGTAGGTGAAATTTCACAGGTTGAAAATAGCCTTGAGCACGTCGTCCTTCGGATGGGACTTTCCGGATATATCTGAATCTGTCGTATCAGTTTTAACAATTATTAAGCCTATAAACCGTTAAATAGCAAGGGGGCAAATTAAAATTGCCTTTTTATTTTTTTTCTCTTCGAATAATGGGAGTAGGGAGATGATATTGTCAGGAAAATTTTTTTTTACATGTGCAAACTGTTGGCCAATCGCTCATTCGAAAATCGTTGGGGGCAGTTTTCGCACTCATATCCGGCTAGAACCTTTCCTAGCATCCTTAAACGTTCTGCTCAACATAGGGTACGTGACATCACCCAACACTCCTGCCAACTTCCTACTACCATCTATCGACTTAACAAATATTAAATCTATAAACCGTGAAAAAGCGAGAAATTCTACCGAGCTCAGGACCGCCACTTAGAAATCTAGCTGAGGCACTTAAGTCAGATGTTTTAATAGGGAATTTAAATATAACCTTGAGCACGTCGTCCTTCGGATGGGACTTTAAGCGGTGACCCAGGGCTTTTTCGAACGTGAGGTACTCGATAATGAGACGTATGTTATGTAAATAAACCTGGGTAGGTGAAATTTCACTTAGGTTGAAAATAACCTTGAGCACGTCGTCCTTCGGATGGGACTTTCCGGATATATCTGAATCTGTCGTATCAGTTTCAACAATTATTAAGCCTATAAACCGTTAAAAAGCAAGAAATTTGAAGAATGGAGTCTACCAAGCTCAGGATCACCACTTAGAAATCTAGCTGAAGCACTTAATTCAGATATTTTAATCGGAAGTTAAAAATAACCTTGAGCACGTCGTCCTACCTGAATCCTATCTGAATCTATCGTATCAGTTTCAACAATTATTAAGCCTATAAACTGTTAAATAGCGCGAATTTTTTGAAAAACATTTTTATTTCAATTTTAGTGTAGGATTCAGATATCCCGGTCGTTCTCTATCAGTTTTAACAAATATTAAATCTATAAACCGTTAAAAAGAGAGAAATTTGAAGAATGGAGTCTACCAAGCTCAGGATCGCCACTTAGAAATCTAGCTGAGGCACATAATTCAGATATTTTAATCGGGAAGTTAAAAATAACTTTGAGTGCGTCGTACTTCGAATGGGACTTTAAGCGATGATCCAGGGCTTTTTCGAACGTGAGGTACTTGATAATGAGACGTATGTTATGTAAATAAACCTGGGTAGGTGAAATTTCACTTAGGTTGAAAATAACCTTGAGCACGTCGTCCTTCGGATGGGACTTTATGCGTAGATCCAGGTCTTTTTTGAATGTGAGGTACTCGATAATGAGACGTATGTTATGTAGATAAACCTGGGTAGGTGAAATTTCACAGGTTGAAAATAGCCTTGAGCACGTCGTCCTTCGGATGGGACTTTCCGGATATATCTGAATCTGTCGTATCAGTTTTAACAATTATTAAGCCTATAAACCGTTAAATAGCAAGGGGGCAAATTAAAATTGCCTTTTTATTTTTTTTCTCTTCGAATAATGGGAGTAGGGAGCTGATATTGTCAGGAAAATTTTTTTTTACATGTGCAAACTGTTGGCCAATCGCTCATTCGAAAATCGTTGGGGGCAGTTTTCGCACTCATATCCGGCTAGAACCTTTCCTAGCATCCTTAAACGTTCTGCTCAACATAGGGTACGTGACATCACCCAACACTCCTGCCAACTTCCTACTACCATCTATCGACTTAACAAATATTAAATCTATAAACCGTGAAAAAGCGAGAAATTCTACCGAGCTCAGGACCGCCACTTAGAAATCTAGCTGAGGCACTTAAGTCAGATGTTTTAATAGGGAATTTAAATATAACCTTGAGCACGTCGTCCTTCGGATGGGACTTTAAGCGGTGACCCAGGGCTTTTTCGAACGTGAGGTACTCGATAATGAGACGTATGTTATGTAAATAAACCTGGGTAGGTGAAATTTCACTTAGGTTGAAAATAACCTTGAGCACGTCGTCCTTCGGATGGGACTTTATGCGATGATCCAGGTCTTTTTCGAATGTGAGGTACTCGATAATGAGACGTATGTTATGTAAATAAACCTGAGTAGGTGAAATTTCACAGGTTGAAAATAGCCTTGAGCACGTCGTCCTTCGGATGGGACTTTCCGGATATATCTGAATCTGTCGTATCAGTTTCAACAATTATTAAGCCTATAAACCGTTAAAAAGCAAGAAATTTGAAGAATGGAGTCTACCAAGCTCAGGATCACCACTTAGAAATCTAGCTGAAGCACTTAATTCAGATATTTTAATCGGAAGTTAAAAATAACTTTGAGCACGTCGTCCTACCTGAATCCTATCTGAATCTATCGTATCAGTTTCAACAATTATTAAGCCTATAAACTGTTAAATAGCGCGAATTTTTTGAAAAACATTTTTATTTCAATTTTAGTGTAGGATTCAGATATCCCGGTCGTTCTCTATCAGTTTTAACAAATATTAAATCTATAAACCGTTAAAAAGAGAGAAATTTGAAGAATGGAGTCTACCAAGCTCAGGATCGCCACTTAGAAATCTAGCTGAGGCACATAATTCAGATATTTTAATCGGGAAGTTAAAAATAACTTTGAGTGCGTCGTACTTCGAATGGGACTTTAAGCGATGATCCAGGGCTTTTTCGAACGTGAGGTACTTGATAATGAGACGTATGTTATGTAAATAAACCTGGGTAGGTGAAATTTCACTTAGGTTGAAAATAACCTTGAGCACGTCGTCCTTCGGATGGGACTTTATGCGTAGATCCAGGTCTTTTTCGAATGTGAGGTACTCGATAATGAGACGTATGTTATGTAGATAAACCTGGGTAGGTGAAATTTCACAGGTTGAAAATAGCCTTGAGCACGTCGTCCTTCGGATGGGACTTTCCGGATATATCTGAATCTGTCGTATCAGTTTTAACAATTATTAAGCCTATAAACCGTTAAATAGCAAGGGGGCAAATTAAAATTGCCTTTTTATTTTTTTTCTCTTCGAATAATGGGAGTAGGGAGCTGATATTGTCAGGAAAATTTTTTTTTACATGTGCAAACTGTTGGCCAATCGCTCATTCGAAAATCGTTGGGGGCAGTTTTCGCACTCATATCCGGCTAGAACCTTTCCTAGCATCCTTAAACGTTCTGCTCAACATAGGGTACGTGACATCACCCAACACTCCTGCCAACTTCCTACTACCATCTATCGACTTAACAAATATTAAATCTATAAACCGTGAAAAAGCGAGAAATTCTACCGAGCTCAGGACCGCCACTTAGAAATCTAGCTGAGGCACTTAAGTCAGATGTTTTAATAGGGAATTTAAATATAACCTTGAGCACGTCGTCCTTCGGATGGGACTTTAAGCGGTGACCCAGGGCTTTTTCGAACGTGAGGTACTCGATAATGAGACGTATGTTATGTAAATAAACCTGGGTAGGTGAAATTTCACTTAGGTTGAAAATAACCTTGAGCACGTCGTCCTTCGGATGGGACTTTATGCGATGATCCAGGTCTTTTTCGAATGTGAGGTACTCGATAATGAGACGTATGTTATGTAAATAAACCTGAGTAGGTGAAATTTCACAGGTTGAAAATAGCCTTGAGCACGTCGTCCTTCGGATGGGACTTTCCGGATATATCTGAATCTGTCGTATCAGTTTCAACAATTATTAAGCCTATAAACCGTTAAAAAGCAAGAAATTTGAAGAATGGAGTCTACCAAGCTCAGGATCACCACTTAGAAATCTAGCTGAAGCACTTAATTCAGATATTTTAATCGGAAGTTAAAAATAACTTTGAGCACGTCGTCCTACCTGAATCCTATCTGAATCTATCGTATCAGTTTCAACAATTATTAAGCCTATAAACTGTTAAATAGCGCGAATTTTTTGAAAAACATTTTTATTTCAATTTTAGTGTAGGATTCAGATATCCCGGTCGTTCTCTATCAGTTTTAACAAATATTAAATCTATAAACCGTTAAAAAGAGAGAAATTTGAAGAATGGAGTCTACCAAGCTCAGGATCGCCACTTAGAAATCTAGCTGAGGCACATAATTCAGATATTTTAATCGGGAAGTTAAAAATAACTTTGAGTGCGTCGTACTTCGAATGGGACTTTAAGCGATGATCCAGGGCTTTTTCGAACGTGAGGTACTTGATAATGAGACGTATGTTATGTAAATAAACCTGGGTAGGTGAAATTTCACTTAGGTTGAAAATAACCTTGAGCACGTCGTCCTTCGGATGGGACTTTATGCGTAGATCCAGGTCTTTTTCGAATGTGAGGTACTCGATAATGAGACGTATGTTATGTAGATAAACCTGGGTAGGTGAAATTTCACAGGTTGAAAATAGCCTTGAGCACGTCGTCCTTCGGATGGGACTTTCCGGATATATCTGAATCTGTCGTATCAGTTTCAACAATTATTAGGCCTATAAACCGTTAAATAGCGCGAATTTTTTGAAAAACTTTTTTATTTCAATTTTAGTGTAGGATTCAGATATCCCGGTCGTTCTCTATCAGTTTTAACAAATATTAAATCTATAAACCGTGAAAAAGCGAGAAATTCTACCGAGCTCAGGACCGCCACTTAGAAATCTAGCTGAGGCACTTAAGTCAGATGTTTTAATCGGGAAGTTAAATATAACATTGAGCACGTCGTCCTTCGGATGGGACTTTAAGCGGTGATCCAGGGCTTTTTCGAATGTGAGGTACTCGATAATGAGACGTATGTTATGTAAATAAACCTGGGTAGGTGAAATTTCACTTAGGTTGAAAATAACCTTGAGCACGTCGTCCTTCGGATGGGACTTTAAGCGATGATCCAGGGCTTTTTCGAATGTGAGGTACTCGATAATGAGACGTATGTTATGTAAATAAACCTGGATAGGTGAAATTT